>PVIH01017231.1:0-29681 GCA_004025045.1 Sigmodon hispidus
CAAGCCTTTTCCATTTAGAAAACGCTCAGTTAAAGCAGTTATTTTTCTAAGAATTTCTGTGGCAGACACTTTTATAATCAAGTTGCATAGAAACTTTTCATTTATAAAGGAGAACATCTGATTCATATCAATGAAGCATGCATGACCTTTGCTTTCCTATGTGGAGAGCAGCAACACTGTAGTTGCCCATTTCATTTCTGTGAAAAGTTTCAGAAAACTGCACCTACAGCATTTATGGTGTGTGTGTGTGTGTGTGTGTGTGTGTGTCTGTGTGTCTGTGTGTGTCTGTGTGTGTGTGTGTGTGTGTGTGTTAGTGCACAGTCAGATAGTGATAGCCTGAAATCCTGGAGGGAAAAGTTTGTGTCTGTTCAACCGCAGTGTAATTGTGATGCTAACAACTAGACATGGCAAAGGAGTCTCCACTTAGAGCTATAGGATGGAAAGGCAGTTGTTATTGGCAGTCAGCAATTCTACAAAATCTTTCTAGAAGTATCAAATTTACCTAACCATTCCTCACATATTGTAGTTGAATAAAGTTGTTGTATTTCTGTGCTGAAATGTCCAAGAATACTCTCACACAGTGAAAGCAAGTTGATGGAAATTTGCTTCATAAATTTTGTGGTTTGTTTCTATTACAGGTAAAATTGTAAAAATCTGATAGTAATATACATTGTTGTTTGACAATATAGTAATAAAGGTCAAAAGAAGAATACACATTGGGGATTAATGCAGGGTAGACCACATAGCATGTGCAAGACTCTGTATTTAACTCTCAGCAGCAAAACCAGACAAATATTATTATCAATATCACAAATATGTGAGGAAAGGAGTTGCATAGATTATACAGATAAAGCTTTGCAACTTATTTTAAAAAATGGTATACAATTCTTTTTTGCATGAAGTTATGCAGTGAGGTTTGAAATGATGCAGTTCTGGAGCCCAGGATTATATAATGCAATGTGAAATGAAAATGGAGATGATTTGACATGGGGCTGTGTGTTGACCCTCTTCTCTATCTACTACTGCCATTTCTCAGTACCTGAAACTTACAGGGTGAAATCTGGGTTTCCTTCTCTAGCGAGGAATCTTTTAGAAATTCCATTATAAAAAGAAGTCTATCATTGGCCAGAGAGAGTGCATAAGGACTGGGGAATGTCAGTATTTTAAGTTTCATTTAAGTTTTAGCTCTTAGTTATTTCTGCCTCTGCTTTAAAAACATTCTTTATGAGAACTTGGCATTTTACAGCCTTCAACCTTTCTTAAGTACTTGAACAAAACTTTTTATTCATGTTCCAGAACTAGATAGAGCTCATAGTCTTATTATTGTAAAAATTTGAATATGGAAAAACCCAGCGATTTAAAAAGGAACACACATTGAATATGGATAGTATTCAAATTCTCTGATTCAATTTTTTAAGTAGATACAAATTAGTAAGAAAAACATGTGATTTAATTCTTTTTATTACCTTGAATATAAGAAATTGTAGCATACTATGTGATTAGATGAATATTTTGTAGGTTATATAGAATAAAAATTCTTCCCATAAAAGAATTTGGGGATTTTAATGCGTGATCTCCTTTTAAATATTTCAGTATCTTGAAGAGGTGTCAGAACCAGGAAGAGCTTCACTGCCTGTACTGGGAAGAATACTTTGCGTGTGCCTCAGGATCTGTCTCTGCCTCCAGCCAAGAGAGACCAGCCAGCTTTCAGAGAACAACAAAAAAACCCAAAAACTCAAGGAATATCTGTTAATTCAAAAAACAGTGATTACATACAAACAAGAAAATCAGATATCCAGAGATAAGAAAGTGATGAAATCTGAAGATCAGATCCAGGAAGAAAAAAAGATACTGAAGCCCAAGACAGAAATGGCTCATAAAGAAGATATTGGAAACACAGCTGACAGAAACTGCATCCCATTACAAGCTGATGAAGTAACCAGTTTTGAAATACACAACCTGAAGGATAATATTCAAGCTGAGCAGTTATCAGCTAGAGATGATTTCCAAGGTCAGACTGTGATATTGGACCAGGCATGTCATCTTAACGATAATACAAATATGCAAGGAAATTCAGAAAAACCCAGACAGGATGCGAACATGACTAAAATGTGAGTGCTTGGCTATTAGAATGGCCTGGTTGTTCAGTCTAACATTAATTCATTTAGAAAGTTTCTGAATGTCAAAGGTAAGACAGGAGCAACCAAGAACCTCCCTGCTACTGTGTCCAAAGCCACAAAGGCTCAGTCTGCACCTGTAAGTGCTGTCACTCTAAGAGCCTCAAATGTGACTGCTACCACCAAGTTTGTGAACACTAAATCTGTGAACACTATGTCAAAGAACACACTTGTGTGACCAGCTATTAGAAGCCTCCATAGTAATACTCAGGGCACTGCAAAATAGGGTCTCAATAGGCCCCTCATCCATGTTACAATCAGAAAAGGGCCCCTGAAAAACAAATTATTACAATCAGAACCAGTTTTATCTGTTCTCAATACCGGTTCAAAGGACAGAAAAAGAGATAAGACAGCATCAAGAGGCATAACAGGTGAAGGTGTAGCCAGGACTAATTTTTCGAAGAGCAGACTGATAGGAAAGTCAACAAATATTGACCAACACAGAAACACAATAGCAGGAACAGCTGTTCATAGATCAGTTCAGCCCAAAAAAGCCACAGAAGAGAGAAAAGGTCCAATGATTGAGAGAACTGGACAAGGCAAAGGGATGAAAAAGGCTCTTAATTTAATAGCCAATCTGTCTGAGCCAAAAGGACAACATGAAAACCCAATTGGGTCATTTTGGACTACCATGGCAGAAGAAGATAAACAGAGATTATTTACTGAAAAAGTAAACAAAATAATTTCTGAATGCCCGAATATGATTGATGAGGGAAGCCCAAAAGAAGAAATTGTAGACACATTAAATGGCCTAGTTCATAATATTCCAGGTGCCAAAAAACTTGTTACATATTGGATATGTCTTGTATGTATTGAGCCAATCACAAGTTTTATTGAAAATATTATCTCTATCTATGAGAAGGCCATTCTGGCAGGAGCTCAGCCTATTGAAGAGATGCAACATATAGTCATAGATATTCTAACAAGGAAGAGTCAAGAAAAAATTAATTTGATAGAAAATAATGAGGAGTCTTGTGCGATCAAGGGACATACCCAGGAAGTAAAAATTGAAGAAACAGGTGTCAATCTACAGCCAGGAGATCCAGGAGAGAAGAATAACTGCCATAGTGATGTTAAAGTTTGTGAAAACAACCAAGACAATGAGACAAAAAAAAGATCCAGCCAAGATTTTTTCTGAAAGCAATATTTTTTTTTACATTTGTAAACATTTATTCTCTTGAACTGAAAAAGGCTTGAATCAGCACATTGTACAGCCTTGCAAAATTACACTGAAATTGAAAATAAGGTTCCTTGTTCATAATTGCAATGAATCTTTGATGTCCAGTAATCTGCTGCAAACAATGAAAACAAACTTTAAACCACTTACAAAGTCTTCAGCTTCCATCAAGTGCATTTCCTCAGGAGATAAAATATCCAGAGGAGAATGCAGATGAGTGGCATTTAGTTATTGGAAGGACACTTAAAAAAAGTGGAATAATTTTCCTGCCTAAGATGATTCCTATTTCTTTTTAGCCTAAGTGGTTTGATTAAGAGGCATTGAGAACATAATTACCTTATACATAATGGCCCTACTATCTAAATGAAGAAGTTAGGACCCTGGTGGGGAGTTCTGGATTTCCTGGAAAACATTTCTATGTTTAGCAATTCCGTGGAGGAGTAATTGTCTACTTGTGGATATCCTTAGCACCCTCACCACCCCCAAAGAATAGTTTTGACATGGTTTTGAATTGGTTATTTTACTCCTGCATTCTTTTTTATCCCTAAAGTCTGAGTTGGTTCATACTGTGCTGGCTACAAAAAGAAATACAGGTTGCAATTGGTTATAATCACTTTGAAGAATAACTTGTTGTACAATAGAGCTTTGTATCTGATAGAAGAATTCAGAAATATAAAAGAAAATAATTATAAAAGTTAGGAGGCATCTGAACAGCATTTCCTTACAAAAAGCTGCTAACTCTGTACCATTTCTGTGTGGGTTCTTATAGTCAATGGGGTAAAATGGGATACTGCCTACACCCTTTACTGAGTCCCTGACCTTTCTTTCAAAAGCTGGAACATGTGGCCACATATCAAAGGAGTCTCTATTAACATCTGCTCCACATATTGATCCAATCAGATGGGAGAGGGCAGAGGGAATATAGAGGGGTCCAAAGGTGGCTGGTTTACTGAGAACTTGTCCTTTTCAAAATGTGGAAGTTGTAGTTTCTTGCTCAATCTCAGCTTAAATTTGTTCACTGAATAAATCTGCTTCTTTAGGGCACTCGGTGCAGCTGAAATGGAGGGGAATGTGGTCAAGACAGTGTATGTGGAGGTCAGGTCACTGGGTTTAGAGCACTCAGGGTTGACAGTGCTATTCCCACTGCCACAGCACAGAGGATGACAACATAGCTGGGGTTGAGACTGGGGGTCCCAGAGCCATCAGATCTTGGCGCCAATTTTAAAGAGCTCTCCAAAAAACTTCTCAGCTACCATTCAGGTTATTCTAACTGGGAGTTCTGTGATTTCCAAGACTTTGCCAACAACTGCTTCGCTGGCTCCAAGGTCAGTGGATGCAGCTTTCTTAGCTTGTCTGCATCCTCAGTTTCCATGCCTGCCACCAGATTGACACTGTTGGTGTGGAATGTGTCCATGCAGAAGAGTAGGAGGGTTGTACTGCAGGGGCTGGCTAAGCAGTGAATACCTGGCATCTCCCTGCCCAGGAACAAAAGGTCTAACAAACTGGGACATGACAGAAAGTGGTTAGGGATGAATTGTCTTTAAGGTAGACTGTTGAGCTGGAGCCACTGACTTCACTGGTGAGGTGATGGGGCTGCTAAGTTGAGGACTGTGCTGGACAATATTATCTATGCTGCTAAATTCCATACACTTCTGCCCTCTCTGATGGTCACAATAGTACTTGTCTTGTTTCCACTGTGGGGGTGAGTGGGCCTGAGACTTGTGAATTTCTTGGTAGGTTGAGCTGCATCATCACCATTCCTCCTCCAGGTGGCTGCTGTGGCATAGCTGCACACTGGTGGCCTTGGAGCTGTTGAGAACTGCATGGTGATGTGGTTCGAGGAAACTGGAAACTGTACTAGTTCTGACCCTGGATGTTGTAAGAAACAAACTGCAGAGCTTAAATTATTTTGTTGGCCAGGTGGAATGCCACTGTAGTAGACTGACATTCCTTTTGTGGGCAGAGATCCTTGATTAGACTGGTTAGGGAACACAACAGGCTGTTGGTAAGTTTCATGGGCAATTCGTTGAGAACCTTGAGGCAGTGAAACCTGATATGATGGCACTGAATGGTAAAGGATGACCACCTTTTGGATGTGAGTTCCAGTGCTGTTGGGCTGTCCTCCCATGAGGCTCTGACTCTTGGGTGACTAAACTCCAACTATTCCTTGTTAGTTATGCTGCTGGTTGGATACAACTTGATAACTTGTTTGCTGAGCAGGCTGTGGAGGGGGTTGGTTTAGATGTGAACTGTAATGGACAGAAGGCTCAGGGTGATACTGAGGCTGTTTGAAGTGATAGTGGCCTGGAGCACAGTAACAGGCTGGCATCTGTGGTGAGGGCTGAGGAAGATATCCCTGCTGCTGGAGCACAGGCTGGCTGACAGGATGACCAGAGGCAGAAAAATTGGCCATGGAGACTGACTGCTAAGGTGGTAGGGAAGGAGGAGGAGGAGTGGGTGGTGGTGGAGGAGGATGTGGGGGTGCTGTCATCACAATATAACCAGATTATTGTGGAGACTGAAGAGTAACAGTGGACTGGAACATGGCATGAGGGTCAAAACATCAGCTGATGGCTTGTGGGCAAGAATCATGTGGCTGAACTGAGAGCCAAGGTTATCCACAGAGTACTGCTGTGTAGGTGAGACTGGCAGGAGTGGGGATGGGTAGGGGGCTGGAGAGCACTGAAGAGGCTGAGAAGAGCACTGCAGAGGACCAACAGGCTGTGAGAAAATGTGACTAGTTGCTGGCTGCTGTAGTAGGGGTTGGCAGAGCTGTCTGTGAAGGACTAGGCACTTAGGTTCAAACTGGCTGTTGAGGCATGGGAGGATTGTACACAACTGGACTTCCATCTGAATTTATGAAGGGCTGACCTGTCTGTGGGTTGATTAGAATACTGCCAAGTGGTTGGTTTCACAGAAAACTGAGAATTAATCTGCCCAAGTTCCCAGCAATACCACTTCTGGGTGTGTACCTCAAAGATGCACAGTCACACTCCAAAGGTATTAGCTCAACTATGTTCATAGCAGCATTATTTGTAATAGCAAGAACCTGGAAACAACCTAGATATCCCTCAACTGAAGAACAGATTAGCAAACTGTAGTACATCTACACAATGGAATACTACTCAGCAGTAAGAAAAAAAGATATCCTAAAATTTGCAGGCAAATGGATGGATTTGGAGAATATCCTCCTGAGCAAGGTATCACAAGCCCAGAAAGATAAGCAGGGGATGTACTCACTCACTAGTGGTCTCTAAACAAACTAACAAGAAAAATGCCAAGCATGCCCAAGCTGCAAACCATAACCACTAAGCAGCTTGGAATCAGAAAAACCCTGGAGTGACCCTTCCGATCCCACTACACCTATAGAAACACATGACTCACTCTTGATGGAAAGGGATCAAAACTGGATTTGCCAGCAGGGAAGACTGAACTAAGATTTATTGGATCAGTGGGACCCTGGGACTGTCAGCTGCCTTCCCAGGGAGTGGATGGGGAGTTGTGGAGAAAGAAAGGGTGACCTTATGTGGCAGGAGGGGGAAGGGACCTTGAATGGGGATATACAGGCATAGGAAAAACAATTCAAAGGGAAAGCTGAACACAAATTAAATATATGTGTAGCAATCTTATTTGCATTATCACCCTTGATAAGTCATGCTTATGATTTTTATTTTCTTTATAGTTATTCTTAACTTATCAGCATTTTAAATTCAATTTACTGTTTTTCTTGATAAATACAAAATAAAAAAAAGAATACTGCCAGGTGGTATGCCAGTTGCTTCCAAGGGAAGCAAAAGGAAGCCAGTGCTAGGAGATGCACCTTGCCACTGAGGCCACCATCAAAGGAAAGAGAACTGTGTGTGCTGGCAGCCGAGTAGATGACAGGTACACCATGAGAAGGCTGGCTAATAGCTGAAGCTGGGAGAGGCTGCTAGGTGTGGGAAAGAGAGCCTGTAGAGGACCCTACAGTGCCTGAAGATTCAGATCCTGTTTTCAAAAGCCTGCCTATGCTTTTGCTGCTTCCAGAACTATCACCTCTTATTAAGACTGAGATTCCAGTGAAGCTGCTGGCTTTGGTTACAGTAGGTTTGAGGTTCTGGAAGCAGCTGTCTGAGTCTGTGCTGCTTCAGATTAAGCATTAATCTTAACTTCAACCATTTAGCCAGCCAGTTGGTCTAGAAGAATATATCCTTAATTTAGGCTGCACGGAGATTGTTGTTTTGGAACGTGTGGTGTGCTTCAGGGTCGTGGTTCTGAGTATTTCAAATCATTTTCAGTACTGCTCTGATGGCTGTTTGTTGATCTTTCTGAAGCATCTTTATTAACTCTAAATATCTGGTGCCTCTGCTGGGTACCATTAATATCTTCATCTTGGATTCTTTTGCCAATAATATAGCTTTCTTGGGAATACAGGGAATCTTGGGAAAATATTCAATCTCTAGCTCTCTGGTATTCTTCTCTTTCTTCTATAGATTTGCTTCTTCTGACATTTTTAAATGTATTCTCATCTGGCTATCATCTTTGTCAAAGCTAGAGTTATCTCTCTTAAGAATGTATCGTTTCTGAAACTTTTCACCCCTATCATCCTTAATTTGTGCATTAAATTTATCATCAGGTATTCTTGTGTTGCTAGGGTTATTCACTATGACAGACTTTCCACTCTGATCAACATTGTGGTCTAATCCAAAGTAGGCAGCCACTCTGTGCAACAACATCCTGTGGTAAGATGTCATTGGGGGAAACTTTTTACATGGGGATTCATTATTACCAATGAAATCTAAAATTTCTTGTTCCAATTTCAGCAGCATCATTCTGTACTGGGATTGTTTTTTAATGTATTTACTAAAAATTCATGTAGATCTATGCCAGTTGAATCAGTGTATTTTCTTGACTGGAATCTCTTGATTACATTTTTCTGGGCAACTTTTCACTGGCTTTTTCTTTATCTGTTTCATCTTTTGAGGGCTTTTCCTCTTTTTCAAATGATTGTGTTAACTGGATTTGAATTTTTTCCTGGGTCTCCTGTGATAGCTCTGATGCAGGGGGTGGTGGAGTTTCTTCACACATTGCAAGGCTCCGAACTAGCTTTAACTTTGAGCTTGACTGCAAATCAATACTGTTGTCAATACAATGTTCATTCTTCTCTGCCAAAATCTTCCCATAGGTTTCTGATTTAATAAGATTTGCAACTCTGGTTGTATCTTTCACTTCTGCTTCCAAATCCTTCATTGTTTCACTTTCATCTTTTATACTAACAACATCAGACATCTTCATTAGCAAACGTTATTTTAGAGTTCTACAGGGAACTTGAAGCCTGATGTGTTCTATGGATCTGGGATTGTGGTGTTCCACAAAAATAAAATAATATAACCCAAGATTCCTTTTCACAGTTGTCTGCCAGGATGTCAATTGTATTGAACCAACAGTAATCTGGCAGGAGGAGTCCCATGTCCTCGTCACCACAGTAGATTCCTGGGCTGAAATGGATTATCTTGGATCAAATATATCATACCTTTCAGTGGCCTGCATTACTGAGAAGGAGCAGGTGGAGGCGGCGTGAGTGCTGCGCAGCAGGGTGATGGCGGGGCTGGCTGGTTGCAAGGAAGAGTCTCATGGAAGGGAATTAACCTCATTACCAGCACAGAGACTGGATCCAGCTGCAGCTGTGGTGGCAGGATCCTGCCCCTTCCCACCACCAATAATTTATTTTTTTAATGTGTATTTTTTTTTTTGGATCCACAGAAGTACGCAAGTCCTATAGAGTCTCTTCACAATGGGTGCTTTGAGGCCCCAGGGTGCTTCATATCTCAATGGAGGCATTTAGATATATGTCTTTGTAAATGTGGCAACTAGGGTTGAGTGGCTTCCCCTAAGTGGCTGATGTCATGGTTGCTCCCTTCCCTTTCTGCAGTAAGAGAGCTCATAGTATAAGGAACTCTTTCTTGTGCTGAGCTGTGCTGGCATTGTTTTTCTACCCCATTTTTCTCACCATTCTAAGTATACTGCTGGGCGAATTAGTGATAATGAATAGATATCTTTATACTTGTTAAATTTGTTCTTACTTGACATAGGGCTCATAGTTTTCTGCTATCAATTCTGGATATTTAATAAAAATCTGTGACTTATTTGGGTTATACATCTTGATATTTTAGGTTTATTTTATTGCTTCTTTTATTTCTTCTCATAATATGTTTATTATGAGACCTCAATTTGTCTTTTATCCTACAGACATTGGTACTACTCTAGAAGTTAGTTACTATGTTTGCTAAACTGCTTTTAGCTGTACTATTCCATTACAATGGATATGGGCACAATAATTCAGGGCAATACACTTTCCTAAAATAAAAATGATATTCTAAAATTTGCTGGCAAATGGATGGATTTGGAGAATATCCTCCTTAGTGAGGTATCACAAACTCAGAAAGATAAGCAGGGGATGTACTCACTCATCAATGGACTCTAAACAAACAAGAAAAAAGCAAAGAATGCCCAAGCTGCAAACCACAACCACTGAACAGGTTGAGATCAGAAATACCTTGGACTGACTCTTTGGGTCCCATCCCCCCTAGAGGAACACCTGACTCACTCTTGAGGGAGGGGAAGAAAACAGGATTAGCCAGGAGTGGAGACTGAACTAAGCAATATTGGGGCAGTGGGACCATGGGACTGAGCAGGGAGGGGATGGGGATTTGTGGAGAACAAAGAATGACCTGATGTGATGGGAGGGGGAAGGGACCTTGAATAAGGATATACAAGGTTAGAAAGTGTGACTTCTTTGTTCATAATAATAATAATAATAATTGAAAAAATAATTTTCAATATAAAAAAACAGCATATATATGCATCCTTACAATCTAGGCATATATGCTAATTCAAACCATGTTGTTTTTTCCAAGTAAAGTAAAATAGCCAAAGATACACAATAGTTAGAGGAGAAAAAGCATACATATGCTTCAAATCTTATATCTTACAGTGATTTGAAGCATATGTATGCTTACATTGATTTGATTTAGAATGACAAATTATTAGAAACTTGATAATGTATTGCATGAATTGATCTTATAATAAAAACCAAGATCCAAATTTTGGGAAAAATCTGAAAGATTGAAAAAACAGGAGAACAAGCCAGAAACACTTTTCACCAAACCAATTCCTCAGGCCAAAAGGAATAGATCCTCTCTCTGTCTACCAATCCTCAGACTGATTGCCTCTGATTTGTTAGCCAAAAGAGAAGGGTCAAACTCTGTCTCCTCCTGTCTTATAAACCTTTTTTTGTCCAGCAATATCATTTCCTGTTTTGAATTTCCTAGTGCTAGAATTAACGGTCACCTGTTGAAGAAATATTTCCTTGCAATATATCACATAAATGATTAATAATTATTGAGCGGTTTATAAACATTCAATCATACAAATTGAACCCTAACACAATTCTTGGAGAGTGGAGCTTTCCCATGCCTGGCAGCTGATCTCCTCCCTGAGAACACAGAAATAAACTAGAAGGGAGGTCACAGTGCCCCTGGGTCTCAATGGGGTCTGGCCATGCCCCTTTCAGGGTCCTGATACTCCACAGATAGATATGCCTCTAAGTTTTGCCAAATAACCACAGAATCCCATGACAGCCACTACTCTCTAACCTTCCTGACTGAGTCTGTGCTTTCTCTGACCTCTGATCTTCAAGAAAAAATGATTAGATACACAATATATGACCACAGTCATGTAAATATAAACATGTTTTTGTTTAGAGTACAGGTGTTAAAATTAAATTTTTGTAACAGCTTCACTCTTGATGAAGGCTCTTGAGAGTAGCCAAGAGTCCCCATCTTGACACTCTTCTAGTTTCTCATCATTCCCTGCATTATTGGCTTGAAGACAGAACTCTAATAGGTATCTCTATCATCACATGGCATTGCTCATATGTACATCTGTGTTGCTATGTTGTCTTCTCATAAGAACACTGCTTACTTGTTTATTTGTACTTATAATACCCAAAAGAATAAAATAGTGTATATATAAGGAAGCAAAAGAGATAACAATAGAAAAAAAGTCAAGAATCCAATAGAGATAAATTCTATACATAGGGAACTTTAAAGACCCACCAAAAAAATGGAAATGCCTCTAGATCTGATAAATACTTTAAACAACATGGATGGGTACAAATTTAACACACACACAAAAACATGAAGTGTGGTGTTATGTGACAATTAACAACATACTAAAAAAGACATTAGGAATATAATCTCATTCACCATAGACACAAAATACTAAAAGCTACCTGTGAATGAACCTGATCAAAAAAATAAAGGGTGTATCCAAGCAACACAGTGAATTCATTGAAGAAACTATCAGGAGATGGAGCCCCTCTATGCTTAGGTTGGGAGGATGGGTGCAAAATGACCATTCTCCAAAATAGATTCAATCCAATCTGAAAATACCAGGACTTTTCATCGGAAGCATAAAGTAATCTAATAACATATAGAGGCATGAAATAACAATGATAGCTAAAATAATACTGAACAACAACAACAAAACTACTGTGGGAGATACCATTGCACCTTATTTCAAATTATACTACATTCTTTATACTCTCATCTATATATACTTTATACTTTAATCTAGTATACTATCTATACTTACACCTGGTAAGTATAGATATCACCCCTCATTAAAAAGCATTTTGTTTTTGTTTGGTTTGGTTTGCTGTAGAGGAAACTACTACAGAATTTACTAGTCAAAATACCAAAAGGTGTTTTTGGTGTTGTTTCCTTCTGTTTCCTCTTCATTGTTTTGTTCAGGTCTTGTAGTTGTAGAACCACCAGGTTCTTCTGGTTTTGCCTTGTTGTTCTTTATATTGTTATATATATTTTTGCACTGGTGCCTGCCCATGCCTTCAGTGGTTCACAATTAGGCAGCTTTTAGTCAGTTGTTGCAAGAGGGCTTGCTTGTGTGTCACCTGTCTCCTCTGAGCAAGAGGTCTGTTCATTCTCTGACTCTGCTCTGGACAGGTATCTGAATTTCAAATCCTCAGTCCTTCTCTAATGATGCATTTCACCCTGTAGGTGGGGCCCAACTGTGCAAGGTCCCCTCTTTTAGATGTGGCTGGAGGAGCCACTCACAGCCAAACCCTAGCTCCTGTTTGAAAGGGAGAATTGAGTTCAGAGTTTAAGGATTGACCCTGAAACTGAAGAGCAAGTCCCAGGAAGTTTGGTGGTCTGGGAGCTGGAATCTGCTCTCCTCTGGGCCAGGTCTGAATTTCCAAGTCCTCAGTCCTTCTCTGCTGAGCAGTTGGAAGTGTGGCTGTGTAAGTTCCCCTCTTTTAGGTGTGGCTGGAGGAGTCCCTCACTGCCAAACTCTAGCTGCTGTCTGCTAGAGAGAGCTGCGATCTGAGTCTAGGGATTGACCAGAAAGCACATCCCCACATTTGCATTTCTCTCAAGGCTAAAATGTTGAGCACTTTTTCAAGTGCCTTTCGGCCATTTGTAATTCTTCTGCTGAGAATTCTCTCTTTAGTTTGGAACACCATTTTTTGATTGGGTTATTCAAGGTTTTGGGATGTAGTTTCTTGAGTTCTTTATATATTTTAGGGATCAATCCTCTATCACATGTAGGGTTGGTGAAAATATTTTCTTATTCTGAAGGCTGTTGTTTTGCCCTATTGACAGTGTCCATGGCAACATCAGAATTTGTACTCATAGTAATTACAATGACAAAACTGATGGATTCATAATGCCATATGGATAATAAACCACACTGAGAAGTAAAGCTTCCTGGAGCTCTAGTTTTGTGTTTGCCTATTCCATATTGAAAGTATTAAAAAGTTCTTATCCCCTCTCTGTACATGGAAGGTAACTAAAGTCATGCAATACTTACTGGATGAATGGCTTTTTAAAAATTCTTATGCTGAGGATAAAATTTTGGTGTTTTTTATTCAGTTCTCTGAATTTCACTTAGAAAAGTTGAAAAGAATATCTAAAAGATAAATACAGCTATCTAAAATTTCCTACTTCTGCTGCCCAACATAAATTTTTATGAAAGATTAATATCTTACTGAATAAAAAAAGAAATTTTTCTTCTTTGTCTTTTTCTACTAAAACCAGCATTTCTCTAAGCAATGGTTATCATAATAAGGGTGAACACATCTGTGCTTCACGGCTTATGACACCCCAGGGTGTGTTTATCTCCACTCTGCTTTTATGGCTCAAGGCCCTCTGGGGTGCAGAGAGCTCCTAATGGCTCCGGAAAGCACTGCCAGTAATTTTTTACCACTTAAGACATTTACTATCTCAGGTGGTGATTACAAGGTGGATAGTGCTATGTTCTTTCCTCTCCTCTATTGCTTACCTCAGATTGTTGAAAATTGTATGTGATATCAGTCTGGGGAGATAGAGTTTCTAATCAGAATCATGAAAGCTCCTTCACAGGTGAATAACGCTAAACACGCATAGTTTATTCTCAAATGTTCTAGACCTCCAAATGTAGATCAGGTGTCAAGATCTCACAAAGAAAGTCCTGAGAAGAATTAGAAACAGTGATAGAGATACATGTTATGTAGTACAACTAAGATGCATTCAAAAGACAGACAGAAAAATCCTGCTTAAATTAGAATTGGGAATGGACAATATGGAATTATTTTGCTCTTTAATTTCATTGTATAGATCTATAAGACAACTTTAATATGCTACTCATTGTTAGTGTATTATTAAAAATTACACTTTATTATAACAAACATTTTATTGTTAGGTTTGGGTTAGGGTTACAGTTAGGTTTAGCTTCAGATGTCCACATAAACTCTAACTCTAACAGAGCCATGAACCTGAACATGACCCTCAGGTACAGCCCTGACACAGACACCACTACATTCCAGAGTGGCAGAATAGCTTCTAAGACACACATGACTCATGTGGGGCCATATCCCTTTGGCAACAATGTGGTCACATGTGGTGTCCAGACTGCAGGTGGCTGCAGGACCCTTAGTGGTAATAAGAAACACATACCTACCCACAGCTGTGTCAGAGCCATGAACAGCATATAATTATGGTCCCAGGTGGCAAGCAGGTCATGGATTTCTTTTGTCTTGCTATAGGAAATTTTTTCATTTTCTCCAAGGCTCTAGAGCAATACTCTTGTGTTTTCTATTCGCTTGGTGTACATAATCATTTCATGAAATGTGCATATAGAGAAGCATATTTTAATGATAGCTAAATATATTACCACAAGGATACCATATGGATACTTTTCTCATCTTGATACCGGTGTATACAAAGTTGGAAACTCTAGTCACATCCAAAGTGTTTAGAGCCATGGTTGGCTTGGAAATCACTATGTAGTCCAAGCTGGATACGCAATAATTCAGGTATTGTGGGAAGTTCTGGTGCTACAGGAGACACCAAGTTGGACAAAGGAAATTAGTCTTAAGAGTAAAGAGTTAGGGGGGCTGGAGAGGTGGCTCAGTGGTTAAGAGCACCGTCTGCTCTTCCAGAGGACCCGGGTTCGATTCCCAGCACCCACATGGCAGCTAACAACTGTCTGTAGTTCCAGTTCTAGGCAAACACCAAGGCAAATAAATAAATAATAAATAAATAAATAAAGTTTAAAAAAAAAAAAGAGTAAAGAGTTAGAAATAATTTTGTATTAAGAAAAATACAGTCATTTTGCTTAATAATGCATAGAGGGAGCAGCAATATAAACAGTGAGCAACCTACCACAATACCAAACCTACACTAACAACAAAAGAAAGAACAAATAAGTAACAACACCTCAAAGCATAATAAAGATTACCCAAAACCCAAATGCATAAAAAAACAACAAAACCCAAAAACATCTAATCAGCATTCTTTTGGTCGTAGCTTGTATGTATTTCCTTTCACTGGGCTATTCTTTTCTGAGATTATTGATTGGTTGTGGTTTACTGAGGATATCTGGGATCCTTAGGTTGGAGTTTTCCCTCTAATGCTTTCTGGAGGGCCAGCTTGGTAGATAGGTATTATTTCAGTCTGACTTTGTCATGAAATATCTTGTTTACTCCATCTATGGTAATTCATAATTTTGCTGGGTATAGTATTCTCGGTTAGCACCCATGCTCTTTTAGTGACTGTATAACTTCTGACCAAGCCATTCTAGCTTTCATCGTTTCTATTAAATAGTCAGGTGTTATTCTGATGGGTCTGCATTTATAAGTAAGTTGGCCTTTTTCTTTTGCAGCTCTTAAAATTTGTCCTTGTTCTATATGTTTTGTGGCTTGATTATTATGTGGTGTGCTGACTTTTTTAGGGGTGTCATATCTATTTGGAGTTGTGCAAGCTTCCTGCATCTTTATAGGCATTTCCTTCTTCAAGTTAGGAATTTTTTTTTCTATGATTTTATTGAATTCATTTTCTGTGCCTTTGAGCTGGTATTCTTCTCCTTCTATTCCTATTATTCCCAAGTTAGGTCTTTTCATGGTGTCCCAGATTTCCTGAACATTTTGTGTTATGGCTTTTTTGTTTCAGTATTTTCTTTGACTGATATATCTATTTCAGCTACTGAGTCACTTCAGAGATTCTCTCTTCCATCTCATGGATTCTGTTCATTATGCTTGTATGTGTAGTTCCAGCTCTTTTTCTTCAGGTTTTTATTTCCATCTTGGCCTCATTTTGTGCCTTTTTATTGCTACTATTTCAGTTTTTAGTTCCTGAAATGTTTCTTTACCTTTTTGGTTTACCTTTTCTTGGTTTTCTTTCAAGGATTTGTTTATTTCTTCCAATTTTTTGTTTGTATTTTCTTCTATTTCTCTAAGGGAATTTTTTTTTATATCTTCTTTGAAGGCTTCAATGATCTTCATAAAGGTGTTCTTGGTATTGCTTCCTTCTGCTTCCTCTTCATTGCTCTGTTCAGGTCTTGTAGTTGTAGAACCACCACTTTCTTCTGGGCAGGTGTCTGAATTTCAAGTCTTCAGTCCCTCTCTGATGATGCAGTCTGCCCTTGTGGTGAGGCTGGCTGTGCAATGTCCCTCTTTTAGGTGTGGTTAGAGGAGCCCCTCACAGCCAAACCCTAGTCCTGCCTGCTAAGGAATGTCTGGGGTCAAGCACTACAAACTGATCCTGGTCCCGGAATGCAACTGTCCCACGTGGAGATTCAGGCACAGTGGCCTGCTGACCTCACCTCCCCTCTGGGCAGAGTCTGAGTCTGAATTTCAAAGTCCTCAGTCCTCTGCTGATGCAATAGGAGGCTGGGTGGCCCTGCAAGGTCCTTCTTTTAGGAGCAGCTGGAGGAGCCCCTCAAAGCTAAATCCTAATCCTGTCTGCTAGGGAGTGTCTGAGGTCAAGCACCACAGACCAATCTTGGTCCCAGAAAACAACTTTTCTAAGTGGGGATCCAGCCAAAATCTTTACACTGCTTCTCTGTCTGCTGAAAGTTCTCCTTTTTGTCAGCACTTGTCTCAGAGCCCATGGGATCACATTGTTCATATATTAGCCCTCTGACTCACTCCAGTCTCAGAAGTCAGATCTGTTCCTGAAACAGCATGAATAAAGCAGTCGCCAGGAAATAACCCTTCTTCACTATACTCTGAGACCTGCCATGCCAAAGAGCAAAGCATAACCTTTACTCCTGTGTTTTCTCTGTTTATGACAGTCTCTCTCTCTGTAGCTCTGGCTTGCCACAAAGTTCTGACTTCAGCTTGGACTCCTGGGATTTGCAAGCACATGTTGCCATAGTTGGCTTCCTTCTCCCTTTCCCAAGGCCTATATGTCTTGCATCTTTACCTTTCTATACCACAGAATATAGGCTCTTGAAGCATTAAGTATTCTAACCTTGTTCATGTCACATAACTTATAGCCTCAACCTCCTGGAGGAAGAGGCAGAAAGTTGAAGAATTCAGAGCTAGTGTTTTTTTTTCTCTTCAGATCATATTCATAGTTTAATAAGGAGAGTCCAAAATAAAGTTGATCAACTTTAGTAATACTGTGGCTAAAAGTTGTGGAAATAGAGAATTCTTTCTGTGAGAGTTTTTTTTTTTTTTTTTTTTTTTTTTTTTTTTTTTTTTTTTTTTTTTTTTTTTTTTTTTTTTTTTTTTTTTTTTTTTTTTTTTTTTTTTTTGAGACAGGCTTTATGTATCTCATCCTCTACTTCAAATTTCTGAGTGCTGTGCTCATAGGAGTGTACCAATTCCCTGGAAATCAGCCCTTTTTCAGTCTTTCTGAATTTTAGAAAGACAGATAAGGAGAAGGTTTGTCACTATAGCCACCAAGAAAATTAATTGAGACCTCAATAAGACAGCAACTTATAGAGGACTCAGCTCCTTAAATTGTAAATGGTGACTGTGCTCAACAGGTCAGGGTGTTCCTGGAGCCAACCTCTCACATTCTTTGCAGATTGAAAAGATTCTTGGTGAGAAGAGGTGGAGAAAGATCTATGTCTCTGGGATCTTCCAGTCTATTACAATGACACTTAATTCTCCCTTGATTCCCAAGCCTCTATTCCCATTCCAGGTCTAACTAGAGTCATCTTTTACCCTTAGCAAGTTGTCTGTGCCCCACTGTGCTTCTTGCATGTGGTTGCTTGATGATGTCCAGTGTGTGTGGGCTCAGAGATCTGACTTCTGCTTCAAATGTTCATACTTTTAATTGTCTTATATGTGGGTTCCTTTCCTACTTGGAATTCAGCCAGAAGGTCAGTTTTGCAGAAAAGCTTCTGCTGACAATTTATTGTTCCCTCAGACTATACAATTTCATGTTATTTTGATTTTCTACATCTTTTATAAACAGTCACCACTCTGTGGGATGTTGGTTCAAAACCCCAACCTTCATAAAGAGATTATCAGCTATGAGGAGGTTAAATCCTTTATGCAAACTGTCATGGAATCTCTAGATAATCTATTTGGTTTTATGTATTGATGTTTTATTGTGTTTTGTTGGTTTGTTAGTTCATTTCTTAGTTTTCTTAGAAACTAATGAAAAGAGAATGCCTGCTGCTGTTCAATATAGAAATAAAATTTCAGATACAGTGAGATGAATATGTCTGTGCCCAGTTAGAAGTGGCTGAAGTTCTGAAGAGATTTTGTGAATATTAATGTATACAAAGAATCTAGTCAGGAGCATCATGCAATGAAAAGAAAATGAGGGGGGTTGTGACCCAGGATTAGGTGACCTCTAATATTTAAATGATATCAGTTGAAAAAGAATCTTTAAAAGACACCAAAGGAATAAATAAATAAACAAATGCACTAAATAAGGAATATACATCTGCAAGAGGAATACTTGGGGTACAGAATACTCTGAGAGAAGAGAGAAGGAAGGGATTCCAAATTGGGAAGGGAGTGTGGTGTACCACCACTGCCTGCAGGCCAGTAAAATGAGAAAGCTGTTATATTCTTCATTAGACCAGTCACCAAATGAAGGAACAACATTTCATGAAAGAAGTAGGAACTATTTCCTATTGGATTAAGTGCTTTTTTTGAAGGAAGACTTTCAGAAGTTATAATATATTGGGGTTTAGTGAGTCTCCCTAAAGAGTCAAAAGGGCAGGTTAGTTTTGGGGGGAGGTCTCATGTGTGCCTGGAATCATGGGCTTTGATATAATTTTTGCCTGTTTGTCTCATTGCAGAAACCATGTTTGATTTGGGATGAAGTACCACGAGGAGATGTGTCAGCAGACAAACATCCAGGTTGTCAGTAAGAACCTGTACAGCCAAGACAACAACAATGTACCCTCGAGATATTCAGTGTTTAACCAAAGATGGTAAGGCCCTGTCCAAGCCAATATCCAACAGCTGATGCATTAAATCAGGTTGCTTGATATATAAGAACTATCCAGGGTTTTCTCCCTCACCCCACTCCACCTTCTGGATTTCTGAAATTAATTAGGATCATCAGGCTTTGTGTGACCAATATGCACACACTGTAGATTCCTAGCTACTTGTGAGGTATAAGGATTTGAGCTCCTTTCTTGTGCCCTCCACATACAAGTTTTATCTTTTGAGGTGGGAGGAGAAAGAATTAACAGGCCTTAAACAAACAAACAAACAAACAAACCTAATAACCCAGTAAGTTGATGGAGATCTTTGCCTCCCAAAAGCTAGGATTAAATGCCATAACTTTTCCAGGCAATGCAGGAAATGTGGATTTAAACACAGAAAACACACACACACACAAACACACCCACTGAGGAAATCAGACACATGTCTTTTCTTCCCACACAAAATTGAACTTTCAAGATGAAATCTTACACCCTGTAAATGTGAGCATGTGGGCAGGTTAAACACCCGGCACATAAATGAACATGCCCAGACCAGACACTGGGGTTCAGTTCTTTCAGACACGGCACTTGAGCACCACCATTCTAGAGACATTTTGTTTGAAAGATTTATTTATTATGTATACAGTATCCCTGCAAGCCAGAAGAAGGCAGCAGATCTCATTCCAGGATGCTTTTGACTACAGGTCTCTTTTCAGTTTTCCCTCATCTTATTTGAAAAAATAACATCTCGGGGCTGGAGAGAAGGCTCAGAGGTTAAGAGCACCATCTGCTCTTCCAGAGGACCTGGGTTTGATTCCCAGCACCCACATGTCAGCTAACAACTGTCTGTAGTTCCAGTTTCAGGCAAACACCAAGGCAAATAAATAAACAAATAAAGTTAAAAAAAGAAATTTATGAGAATAAATAAGAAATTAAAAAAAAAGAAAAAATAACAACTCTCAATTTTTTTCTGTGCCAAGCCATATTTGAACTCAGACATCAGAGTGTGTCTCTGTCTCTGGGTGGGAGCTAAGGAGTGTCAAAGTTCCAACCCTTTCAGTTACTACAGCAGTTCGCTGACACAACATGGCCTTTGACCTCAACAAGATGGAGGAAATCACCATGTTGGCTTGTGACATCCACAAGATGGTAGCAACCATGTGACATACTTTGCTAGGTCCTAAAGGTGCTCTGTGAGGTGTCCTGACCTGCAGAGGGCCAGAATTAAAAACCAATTTGTTTGTTTATTTTGTGAAGAAATTTGATCCATTGATCCAATACACTGCACATGAAAAAAAAAAAAACAAAAAAAACCCACCAACTTTAAGCTTTCTGTCTTGGGTAGGTCAGAGGGGTGAGGGGAAATGAAAAGAAAAACATGTGGATTTTGCCCTCCAGAAGAAACAACCAAAGCAACAAATCCCAAAACACACACACACACACACACACACACACACACAGCAGAAAAATGTAAGGTCACAGAGCCAAAAGAAGCTGTAAAGATGAAGATTAGCCACACTTTCACCAGGCTGACAATAATCTCTTGCAGACTGTGAGTAGATATGCTTCTCTGCCAAGATCAAAAGCATGCACCGCTGGAGAAAGAGAAAATCTGTCTTTGTGTGCAGTGCAGCTAAAGAGACAGACAGATACTGTCTGTCTGGCTTCACACACAGGTGTCAACCCTGGATATTCAGACAGAAGCACAAAGGAGAGAGACAGACAGAGAGAGAGAGACAGAGACAGAGAGAGAGAGAGAGAGAGAATCTCCCTTCCAAATACTGGGATTAGAGGCCTACACCACTACATCCCAGCAAGAAATGTAGATTGACAGACAGGAAAAGCTCACACCAACAAACACTCAAAACCCAGAAAAACAGAAGGCCACCTAGAGACCCTAAAAGACCCTACAAAGCTGGAAAGATGAGGACTAACCCTACAGACAGGAGTGACAATTTCTCTTTCAAATAAAGAGACTTGTAATCCCAGAACTCTGGAGAAAGAGGTAATTTGTGTGGAGTGCAAATAAAGAGACAGAATATTTTTGTATGGTTTCACTCAGGTGTCAACCTAGGTATTCAGAAAGTGGCAGCAAAGAGAGAGACACACAATGGAGAGGGATGGAGGGAGCGAGAGAGATAGAGAGAGAGAAACAGAGAAACAGGGAGAAACAGAGAAACAGAGAGGCAGGTAGATAGAGGCATAATCACTGTAATTTTTTAAAAAGATATATGGTTGGCCTGTTGTTTTGGGTGGGTACTAGATGCCACCATGTGGTTTTTGGAAATAACAGAAATTCCATCACAAACATGCATGATTATTTTGCCCTCATCTTTCACAATAGGCCAACGGCACTCTCCCAGTAGTGTGGGATTCAGGAGCAGGAGAACCCAAATCAATCTCTGCTGGGTGTGGAGCAGAGGAAATTTGAGAAACATTCCAGCTCCTGTGTGGGTCCACACAGCACTCCACGTGTCTGATTTTTAACAAGGGGCCATGCAGTTAGGCCTCAGTTGAGAATTTCCGAGAGGTGCCCATATAAAGCATGAATCTTTAAAAAAAAAAAAAAACTTTATTTATTTATTATTTATTTATTTGCATTGGTGTTTGCCTGGACCTGGAACTACAGACAGTTGCTAGCTGCCATGTGGGTGCTGGGAATCGAACCCGGGTCCTATGGAAGAACAGCCGGTGCTCTTAACCGCTGAGCCATCTCTCCAGCCCCAAATCTTTTTTTTTAACTTTATTTTTTACTTAAGCACAGATTCATAAGGCTTGGATTTTAACACAGAGAGGGGTGGGGTGGGGTGAGGCCATGCCGAGGTTATAGGTGAGTACCAGCACAGCACAGCCCTCCCCATTTTTCACAGATCAGAAAAAAGGAAACAAACATTCTGCCAAGAAAAAGAGTCCATTCACTTTTCCTTCTGTGTAAGTGTGGCTTGAGTTTTCCTTTATGAAAGCTTCAGATTTTATGAAGCCAACTGCTCCCCTCCCCCTCTTGAGCTGGTTTCTGGGAATGGAACTCTGAGCCCAGCACACAGAGAATAGATAATTCCTATAGAGAAATTACTTGAGCATCAGGAATTATTCCCTTTCTGATGATATTCTCTCTCTCTTCTGGAAAAGAGTACTTGTCATAGCTACCGGTGAGCTGGCAGGGGGCTGGGTTGTTCCTTTCTGTGAGGGTGCTTTTCACTTCAATTACCATTTCTAAAGAGGGTATTGTTTTTTTAATCATCCGCCTGCCCTGAGGGGAAACAATGTGGAAGGTGTGTTTTACAACTCAAAAACCTCACAGGAACAAGTGAGTTTTCTAAAACTTTCCCACTGAAATTATGACATGAAACATAGGTTATGAGCACTTCTTAAAACCCAATATCTTCCTCTTGACCTCTGTGGGGTTGGTGCCCACAAAACAGGCATGCTCACAAATCAGGCAGCTGGGTGGGAGGGCATGAATGCACACACACAAGGCAGGGATGGGAGTGGATTTGGAGAGCTTATCTAGCTACAATGAAATTAAAAGCCAGTAGACAAATGGGAACTTTACATTATTCACTTATTTATCATTCACATTTTGTTGTTGTTGATGAGTATACACAATTATAGTGCTACGGGTGGGTCAAAGAGAAAAAAGACATTGTCTTATGTTGGGGTGATGAAATTTCTTCTTTTGTACATGGATGCAATTTGTGACTGAAATTTGCTGCCTGGGTTTCTTTCTGTAGAACCTGCATAGGAACATAGAATTCCAGTAAGTTATAGACTGTGGGGAAGGAATGAGATGATCAAACCAGATCTCAAAACAAGGTACAAGGGCTGGAGAGATGGCTTAGTGGTTAAGAGCACCATCTGCTCTTCCAGAGGACCAGGGTTCGATTCCCAGCACTGTCAACACACACTTTTCATCTCCACGCCCACTTTGACAGAGCACACCCACTTTGATTGACCATTCCCACAATGGCTGACCATGGCCTCTTCTGGACTCATTAGAATACATGTGTTTTTCACTTCAGCAGGAGAACACATGTTTCCTACCAAAGAGCATTAATATAGATGTTGCTTTCTCTATCGTTTGAACATATGTGTTTTTTTCTTCAACGTCAATAGTCATGTTTTCCTACCCAGAGCATTAAGGGAGATCGTGCTTCCTCTCCTCCTTTTAACACATGTCCTTTTCTCTTCAGCGTTAATACACAATGTTACTTATACAGAGCATAAAAAGAGATGTTGCTTCCTCTCTTCGTTTGAACATATGTATTTTATTTTCAATGTCAATACACATGTTTTCTTCACAGAGCAATCAGAGAGATGTTGCCTTCTCTCCTCATTTGAACACATGCATTTTTCTCTTCAGCATCAGTACAAACATTTTCTTACACACAGCTTTAAGAGAGATGTTGTTTCCTCTCCTCCTTTGAACACATGTGTTTTTCTCTTCAGTGTCAATGCTCAGGTTTGCTTACAAAAAGTATTAAGAGAGATGTTGCCTCCACTCCTAGTTTGCACACGTCTTTTTCTCTTCAGCGTCAATACACATGTTTTCTTACACAGAGCATTAAGAGAGATGTTGAGTCCTCTACTTGTTTAAACACATGTGTTTTTCTCTTCAGTGTAAATACAAACATTTTCTTACACAGAGCAGTAAGAGATGTTGGTTCCTCTCCTCATTTGAACACATGGGTTTTTGTCTTCAGCATATATACACATGTTTTCTTACATAGAGCATTAAGAGAGATGTTGCTTCCACTCCTCGTTTGAACACATTTGCTTTTCTCATCTGCGTCCATACACACGTTTATTTACACAGAGCATTAAGAGAGATTTTGCTGACTTTCTTTGTTTGAACACATGTGTTATTGTCTTCAGTGTCAATACATATGTTCTCTTATACAGAGCATTAGAAATGTTGAGCCCTCTCCTTGTTTAAACACAGGTGTTTTTATCTTCATCACCCGTGCACATGTATTCTTACACAGAGCATTAAGAGAGATGTTGCTTCCTGTCTCGTTTGATCACATATGTTTTCTCTTCATCATCCATACACACACTTTCTTACACAGAGCATTTAGAGAAATGTTGCTTCCTCTACTTGTTTACACACATGTGTTCTTATCTTCAGCATCAATACACACATTTTCTTACACAGAGCATTAAGAAACATGTTACTTCCTATACTCTCCACTTTGTCGGGCCACCTCCACTTTATTTGGCCACGGCCACTTTGACTTAACATGCCCACACCAAGCCACAAACACTTTGACTGTCCAAGGCCACTTTGAATGACCACGGCTACACCTAACCACGGCCACTTTGTCTGACCATGCCCACACCAAGCCATGCTTACTTTGACTGAATAAGGCCACTTTGAATGGCCACGGATACGTTGACTGACCACAGCCAAAACATGTCACTCACACATTGACTGACCATGCTCACACCGGGCCACAAATACTTTAATTAAACAAGCACACTTTGGCCAAGTCTAGTTTTACTGACCATGTGCACACAATACCATGCCCATTTTGACAGGCCATGACAACTTTGACTGGCCACGGACACGTTGACTGACCACGTCCACAACATACCATGCACACATTGACTGACCACGCTCACACCAGGCCACGGATACTTTAATGAAACAAGCCTACTTTGGCCAAGTCCAGTTTGACTGACCATGTGCACACAATACCATGCACACTTTCACTGGCCATGCCAACTTTTACTGGCCATGCCCACTTTGACCACGGCCACAACATGCCACACTTTCTTTGATTAACAACACCCACTTTGACTGACCATGCCCACACCAAGTCCCACCCACTTTTACTGGCCACGGCCACTATGAATGACTTCGCCCACACAATACCATGAACACTTTTACTGGCCATGCCAACTTTGACTGACCACACCCACTTTAACTGGCCATGCCAATGTTGACACAATAGGCCCACACCAAGCTATACCTACTTTGACTGAACTCACCCACTTTGACTGTCCATGGCCACTGTGACCATGGCCACAACATGCCATGCCTTTGATTGACCACACCCAATTTGACAGACCACACCCACACCAAACCATGCCCGCTTTGACTGGCCATGGCCACTATAAATGACCATGACCACAACAGGCCACACTCACTTTGATTGATCATGCCCACACCAGGCCACAACCACTTTAATTGACCAAGCCCATTTCCACTGGCCATGCACACTTTGACTGACCACAGCTACAACAGGTCACAGCCACTTTGTCTGACCATGCCCACACCAAGCCACGCTTACTTTAACTGCACACGGCCACTGGGACTGGACATGGACTCTTTGACTGACCATGGCCACACCAAGCCATGCTTACTTTGACTGAATAAGCCCACTTTGACCGGCCATGCCAACTTTGACTGGCCATGGACATGTTGCCTGACCACGACCACAACATACTACGCACACATTGACTGACCACGCTCACACCAGGCCACGGATACTTTAATTACACAAACCCACTTTGGCCAAGTCCAGTTTGACTCACCATGTGTACACAATACCACACCCACTTTGACAGGCCACACCAACATTGACTGGCCACGCCCACTTTGAACATGGCCGCAACATGCCATGCTTTCTTTGGTTAACAACACCCACTTTGACTGACCAAGTCCACACCAAACCACGCCCACTTTTACTGGCCATGGCCACTATGAATGACCACGCCCACATAATACCATGAACATGTTTACCGGCCACGCCAACTTTGACTGGCCACGCCCACTTTGACTGAACTCACCTACTTTGAATGTCCATGGCCACTTTGACCACTACCACAACATGCCACGTTTCTTTGATTGACCACACCCACTTTGGCTGACCATGCCCACACATTTCCAAGCCCACTTTTACTGGCAATGACCACTATGAAAGACCACACCCACACAATACCACAAACACTTTTACCGGCCATCCCGACTTTGACTCGCCATGCCCACTTTGACCACTGCCACAACATGCCAAGATTTCTTTGACTAAAACACCCATTTTGACTGACCACACCCACACCAAACCATGCCCACTTTTACTGGACACAACTACTATGAATGACCACGCCCACACATTACCATGAACACTTTTACCGGCCACGCCAACTTTGATTAAACTCGCCCACTTTGGCTGTCCACGGCCACTGTGACCACGGCCACAAAATACCACGCCTTCTTTGATTGACCACACCCACTTTGACTAACCACGCTCACACCAAACCACTCCCACATTGACTGGCCACAGCCAATTTGAATGACCAAGGCGGCACAGGGCCATGGCCACTTTGTCTGACCATGCCCACACTAAGCCATGCTTACTTTGACTGAATAAGGCCACTTTGACTGGCCACGGATACGTTGACTGACCACGGCCACAACATACCACACACACATTGGCTGACCACGCTCATACCAGGCCATGGATACTTTACTTAAACAAGCCCACTTTGGCCAAGTCCAGTTTGACTAACAATGTGCACACAATACCACGCACACTTTGACCGGCCACGCCAACTTTGACTGGCCACGGACAGGTTGACTGACCAAGGCAACAACATACCATGCACACATTGACTGACCACGCTCACACCAGGCCACGGATACTTTAATGAAACAAGCCCACCTTGGCCATGCCCACTTTTACTGAACTTGCTCACTTTGACTGTCCCTGGCCACTTCGACCATGGGCACAACATGCCATGCTTTCTTTGTTTGACCACACCCACTTTGACTGACCATACCCACACCAAACCATGCCCACTTTTACTGGCCATAGCCTCTATGAATGACCATGTCCACACAATTCCACACCCACTTTCACCGGCCACAACTTTGACTGGCCACGACCACTTTGACTGACCATGCCCACACAATACCATGCAAAATTTGACCAACCATGCACAATTGACCGAACATGCCCACTTTGACTGGCCATGCCCATGTTGACAGACCACACCCAGTTTGACTGACCATGCAAACTTTGACTGGCCACGCCCACTTTGGTGTTCCACATCCACATCAAGCCATGCCAACATGGACTGGTCATGCCCCTAGTGACTGACCACGCCTACTTTGACTGTGCATGTGAACACTGGCTGACCACACCCACTTAAACTGGCCACGCCAATGTTGACTGAACATGCCCAAACCAAGCCACGCCCACTTTGACTGAACTCGCCCACTTTGACTGTCCATGGCCACTGTGACAACGGCGACAACGTGCCACGCTTTCTTTGATTGAAAACACCTACTTTGACTGACCATGCCCACACCAAACCATGCCCACTTTTACTGGCCACAGCCACTATGAATGACCATGCCCACACAATACCACAAACACTTTTACTGGCCATGACAACTTTGACTTTACACACCCACTTTGGTGGTCCATGCCCACATCAAACCATGCCAATATGGAATGGTCATGCACACAAAGACTGACCACAACTACTTTGACTGTGCACATGAACAGTGACTGACCACACCCACTTTAACTGGCCATGCCAATGTTGACTGAACATGCCCATACCAAGCCACGCCCACTTTGACTGAACTTGCCCACTTTGACTGTCCACGGCCTCTGTGACAACGGCCACATCATGCCACACCTTCTTTGATTGACCACTCCCGCTTTGACTCACCACGCCCACACCAAACCATGCCCACTTTGACTGGCCACGGCCACTATGAATGACCATGACTACAACAGGCTACACCCACTTTGATTGATCACACCCACACCAGGCCACAACCACTTTAATTGACAAAGCCCATTTCCACTGGCCATGCACATTTTGACTGACCACGGCTACAACAGTTCACAGCCACTTTGTCTGACCACACCCACACCAAGCCATACTTAATTTAACTGCACTCGGCCACTGTGACTGGACATGGACTGTTTGACTGACCATGGCCACAACATGCCATGCCCACATTGACTGAATACTCTCACACAATTCCACAAATACTTTAATTAAACAAGCCCACTATGACTGGCCACACACACTTTTCATGTCCATGCCTACTTTGACAAAGCACATCCACTTTGACTGACCATGCCCACAATGGCTGACCATGCACTCTTCTGGCCTCATTTGAATACATGTGTTTTTCACTTCAGCGAGAGAACACACATTTTCTTCCACAGAGCATTAATAGAGATGTTGCTTCCTCTATCATTTGAACAGATGTGTTTTTTCTTCAACGTCAATATTCATGTTTTCCTACCAAAGCATTAAGGGAGATGGTGCTTCCTCTCCTCCTTTGAACACATGTATTTTATTTTCAATGTCAATACACATGTTTTCCTACACAGAGCAATCAGAGAGATGTTGCCTTCTCTCCTCATTTGAACACATGCATTTTTCTCTTCAGCATCAGTACAAAAGTTTATTTACACACAGCTTTAAGAGAGATGTTGCTTCCTCTCCTCCTTTGAACACATTCGGTTTTTTCTTCGGTGTCAATGCTCAGGTTTGCTTACAAAAAGCATTAAGAGAGATGTTGCCTCCGCTCCTAGTTTGCACAAGTCTTTTTCTCTTCAGTGTCAATACACTCGTTTTATTACATAGAGCTTTAAGAGATGTTGGTTCCTTTCCTCATTTTAACACATGTGTTTTTTTCTTCAGTGTCCATACACCCACTTTCTTACACAGAGCATTAAGAGAGATTTTGCTTCCTTGTTTCGTTTCAACACATGTGTCTTTCTCTTCTGCATTAATACACGCTCTCTTACACAGAGCATTTAGAGAGATGTTGTTTCCTCTCCTTGTTTAAACACATGTGTTTTTATCTTCAGCGGTGATACACACATTTTCTTACACGGAGCTTTAAGAAACATGTTACTTCCTATACTTTCCACTTTCACGGGCCACACCGACTTTGATTGGCCACACCCCTTTCACTTATCATGCCTACACCATGCGACACCCACTTTGACTGTCCATGGCTACTTTGACCATGGCCACAACATGCCATGCCTCCTTTGATTGACCACACCCACTTTGACTAACCATGCCCATGCCAAACCATGCCTACTTTGACTGGCCACAAACACTATGAATGATGACAACCACAACAGGCCACACCCACTTTGACTGATCATGCACACACCAGGCAACAACCATTCCAATTGACCAAGCCCATTTCCACTGGCCATGCACACTTTGACTGACCACGGCTACAACAGGTCATATCCACTTTGTCTAACCACGCCCACACAAAGCCATGCTTACTTTGACCGCACATGGCCACTTTGACTGGATATGGAAACTTTGACTGACCATGGCCACAATATGCCACACCCACATTGACTGACCATGCTCATACCAGGCCATGAATACTTTAATTAAATAAGCCCACTATGACTGGCCACATCCAGTTTGACTGGCCACACACACATTTCATGTTCATGCCCACTTTGACAGAGCACACCCTCTTGGATGCACCATGCCCACACCAAGCCACTCCAACGTTGACTGAACACTCCCACTTAGACTGACAATGCCCACTATGGCTGATCATGCCATCTTCTGGCCTCATTTGGACACATGTGTTTTTTAGTTCAGCGGGAAAA
>PVIH01017231.1:29781-42685 GCA_004025045.1 Sigmodon hispidus
GAGCATTAATAGAGATGTTGCTTCCCCTCCTCATTTGAACACATTTTATCTTCAATGTCAATACACATGTTTTCTTACACAGAGCAATGAGAGAGATGTTGCTTTCTCTCCTCATTTGAACACATTCATTTTTCTCTTCAGCGTCAGTACAAACATTTCCTTACACACAGCATTAAGAGAGATGTTGCTTCCTCTCCTCATTTGAGCACATGTGTTTTTCTCTTCAGCATCAATAGTCACATTTGCTTATGAAGAGCATTAAGAGAGATGTTGCCTCCACTCCTTGTTTGTACATGTCTGTTTCTCTTCAGTGTCAATACACACATTTTCTTACACAGAGCATTAAGAGTGATGTTGAGTCTTCTACTTGTTTAAACACATGTATTTTTATCTTCTGCATCAATACACACATTTTCTTACACCGAGCATTAAGAGAGGTGTTGCTTCCTCTCCTCAGTCTAACAGATGTGTTTTTCTCCTAAACATCAATGTCTTTTAGAGAGCTTATGGTAATGTGCCAAGTCATCTACTAAAGACATTACAGCAAAGTACAATGGCATCTATTATACACATCATGGTAAAGTGCAACGGGGTCCATTAATATATACGATAAAAAGCCTTGTCATCTATTAGAGGCATTGCGGTAAGGTTGGAGTGTTTGCATTAAAGGCATTATGGTAAATTATAAGAGCATCTATTACTAAATTTTCATTAACATGCCAGGATGTCTATTAGATATACTATGATAAAAAGCAAAAACATCCATTAGAGACATTACAGTAAATTGTGTGGACGTCTATTAGAGACATTACAATAAATTGCAAGGATCTTTATTAGAGATATTGTGGTAAATAGCCAGTACATCTATTAGAGTCACAATGGTAATATGTGATTCTGTCTATTAGAGACCTTATGGTAAATTGTGAGTTTGTTTATTGGAGACATTACAGTAAATTGCTAGGGAATCTATTAGATATATTACGGTAAATTGCAATGGCATCTATTAAAAGCATTACAGTAAATTGCAACAGCATTTATTAGAAACATTTTGGTAAAGAGTGAGATTGTCTATTAGAGATATTATGGTAAGTTGTGAGGTTGTCTATTAGAGACATTACAGTAAAGTGCGAGGGCATCTATTAGAGACCTTACGGTAAGTTGTGAATGTGTATATTAGAATAATTATGTTAAATTGTGAGTACATCTATTAGAGACATTACAGTAAAGTGCCAGGGCATCTATAAGACATATTATGCTAATTTGTGACCATATCCATTAGGGACATTACGATAAAGAGTGAGGGCATGTGTTAGAGTCATTACTATTAAGTTTGAAGGCATCTATTAAAGACATTTTGGTGAAGTGTGGGGGCATCTATTAGAGACATTGCAGCAAATTCTGAGGACATCTATTATGGTAATGTGTGGGCATTTATTACAAACATTACAGTAAATGGCAAAGACGTCTATTAGAGATATTATGGAAAATTACAAAAGGGATTATTAGAGACATTTTGGTCAATTGGGAGGGCTTCTATTTGAGACATGATGGTAAAGTATTAGGGCATCTATTACAGACATTACAGCAAAGTGCAAGGGCAACTTTTATAGACATGGTAAATTGCAACTTTGTTGATTATAGACATTATGGTAAATTGTGAGGTTTTCTCTTAGAGGCATTACAGTAAAGTGTGAAGAGGCTTTTAGTGACATTAAGGTGAGGGGTGTATCTAACAGACATTACGGTAAATTGCTAGTGCGTCTATTGGAGACATTACATTAAATTGCAAGGGCATCTATTGGAAACATTATGGTAAAGTATAAGGGTGTCTATGAGAGACATTACAGTAAATTGCAAAAATGCCCCTTAAAGTCATTATGGTAAATTGGGAGGGTTGATGTTATTGATATTACAGTAAATTTTGAGGGTTTCTGTTAGAGTCCTTATGGAAAATTGCAAGGGTGTCTATTAGAGAAATTACAGTAAAGTGTGAGGACATCTCTTATATTATGGTAAAATGAGAAGTCATCTGTTATAGACATTATGGTAAAGTGCAAGGACATCTGTTAGAGAGATTACATTAATTTACAAGGACATCTATTAGAGACAAAATGGTAATTTGTGAGTGTGACTATTAGAGACATTACAGTAAAATGCAAAGGCATCTATTAGAGTCATTACAGTAAATTATAAGGGTGTCTGTTAGGGAAATTATGGTAAAGGGAAAGGGCCACTAATAAAGATATAACTGTAAATTGTGAAGGGGTCTATTAAAGAAATTACAGTAAATTGTGAGGGCATCTATCAGAGACATTACAATAAATAGTGAGGGCATGTATTAGAAACATTACGGTATGTTGTGTGCCTATTAGAGACTTTACGGTAAAGTGCGAGGACCTCTATTAGAGACATTATGGTAAATTCCATAATCTTCCAAGTCAATAAAACCCAGAATCCTCCAGGATTACAAATCACAGAATTTTCCCCAAAAAACAATCCCAAAATCCTTTAGGCCTAAAATCCCAGAATCTTCTACAGTTAAATATTCCAGAATCCTCCAGGTATACCAATCCCATAATCCTCCAGGACTACAAATCCCAGGATCTTCCAGGACTACAATTCCCAGAATCATCTAAGGCTAAATATCTCACATTCCCCTGAAAATTCTCCAGTGGTAAAAAATCGAGAAATATCCAGGACTAAAAATCCCAGAATCCTCAAGACCTACAAATCTGAGAATTTTCCAAGACTACAAATCCCAGAATCCTCCAGGGTTAAATTATCTATAATTTTCCAGGAATGCAAATTGTGAGGGAGTCTACTACAGACATTAAGGTAAATTCCAAAAGGGACTAGTAGAGACATTATGGTGAATTATGAGGGCGACTATTAAAGACATTACAAAAAAACTGTGAGGGCATTTATTAGAGACATTACGGTAATATGCGAGGGCGTCCATTAAAGACATTATAGGAAAATGCATTGTCGACTATTTGAGATATTATTGTAAAATGCAAGGGCATCTATTAGAGACATTATGATAAATTGCGAGAGCATCTTTTACAGGTATTACAGTAAAATTTGATGGTGTCTAAGAGTCCTTATGGTTAAGTGCAAGGGCATCTATTAGAGACATTATGGTAAATTGTGAGTGTGTCTATTAAAGACATTACAGTAATTCGTGAGGGTGCCTATTAGAGACATTACGGTAATGTGTGGGCATCTATTATGCTCAAGTGTCTATTATTGATATTATAATAAATTCCAAAAGGTACTATTAGAGACATTCAGGTAAATTTCGAGTTTGTCTATTAGAGATGTTATGGTAAATTGGAAGAATGTCTACATATGACATTACGGTAAATTGAGAAGTCGTCTACTAGAAACACTATGGTAAAGTGCAAGGGCATTAATTAAAGACATCAGGTAAATTGCAACTTCGTCGATTAGAGACTTTATGTTAAATTGCAAGGGTATCTATTAGAGACATTATGGTAAAGTATAAGGGTATCTATTAGAGACATTACAATAAAGTGCGAGTGCGGCTATTAGAAATAATACGGAAAAGTGTGAGGGTGTCTATTAGAGACATTATGGTAATGTGTGAGTGCGACTTTTAGAGATGTTGTGTAAAATTGAGGCCGCCTATTAGAGACATTACAGTAAATTCCAAATGAGACTATTAGAGACATTCTGGTAAATTTCGAGTTCCTCTACAAGAGACTTTATATTAAATTGCAAGGGCATCTATTAGAGATATTATGGTAAATTGCAAGGGCATCTATTAGAGACATTACAATAATTTGCGAGAGCATCTATTAGAGAGATTATGGTAAATTACGAGGACATCTATTAGAGACACTGCAGTAGAGTTTGAGGGCGTCTTTGGAGACATTACAGTAAAGTGCTAGTGCAGCTATGAGAAACAATACGGAAAGGTGTGAATGTGTCTATTAGGGACATTACTGTAATTTTGAGTGCATGGATTAGAGACATTACAGTAAATTGCAAGGGCATCTTTTAGAAACATTATGGTAAAGTGCAAGGGCATCTACTAACGACATTACTGTAAAGTGCAATGGTGTCTATTAGATATATTACAATAAAAAGCCAGCACATCTATTATACGCATTACGTTAAATTAAAAGGGCATCTATTACTAAAATTACAATAATGTGCCAGGGTGTCTATTGGAGACATCCCGGTAAATTCTTAAAACAATTTGTAGTCCAGGAAATTTCTGGGATTTGTAGTCCAGGAGATTTCTGGGATTGGTAGTCCAGGAGATTTCTGGGATTTGTAGTCTGGTGGATTTTGGGAATATTACTCCTGGAAGATCCTAGAATATGTAGCCCTAGAGGATTGTGGGTATTGTAGTCCTGGATCATTTTGGATTTTGTACCACAGAAGGAGTCTGGGATATTAAGCCCTGGAGGATTCTGGGAATTGTTGCTTTTGAGGATTCTGTGTTTTATAGCCTCAAAGGATTGTGGGAGGATTCTGGGTATTGTACCCCTGGAGGACTGTGGGAATATTAGTCCTGGAGGACTCTGGGATTTGTAGTCCTGAAGTAACTGGGATTTGTAATCCTAGAAGATCCTAGCATTTGTTGCCCTGGAGGATTCTGGGATATGTAGCTCTGGAGAATTCTGGGATTTGGAGATCTGGACAATTTCTCGATTTGAACTCTTGGAAAATTCTAGGATTTGTAGCCCTGGATGATCCTTTGAATTTTAGTCCTGGAAGATTCTGGAATTTTTAATTCTGGAAGTTTCTGAAAATTGTAGTCCTGGAGGATCCTGGGATTTGTACTCGTGCAGGAGTCTGGTAATTTTAGTCCTGGAGAATTCTGGGATTCTCACTCCTGGAGGATTCTGTGAATTGTAGTCCTGGAAAATCTTGGGATGTGTAGTCCTAGAATATTCTGGAATTTTTTGTTATGGAGAATTCTGGGATTTATGTACTTTACCGTAATGTCTCTACCTTTATTGTAATGTTCTTAATAGACACCCTCGCAAATTACTATGATATCTCTTAAATATGCCATCACACTTTACTGTTATGTCTCTAATAGATGCACATGTGAATTACTGTAATGTTTCTAAAAGACCCCTCACTCTTTACTGTAAGGTCTCCAATAAACACCCTTAAAATTTAACAACGCACTTTATCTTAATGTTTCTAATAGATGCCCTCACACTTTACCATGATGCCTCCAATAGATGCACTTGCACTTTACAATAATGAATCTAATAGACGCTCTTGCGTCTTATCGTAATGTCAGTAATAGACACACTCTCAGCATTGTTACAGATATGGTTTCTGTCTCAGCATTTTGACAGATGTGGTCTTCCCCTGAGAATTAACACAGATGTGTCTTCCCTGCATCATTATGACAGATGTTCTAGCCCTCGCAGCTTTAGGACAAATGTTGTCTTCCTCTCCTCATTAGGACAGAGGTGGTCTTCCCAACAGCATTAAGACATGATCACCCCTCACATCAATTGTTCATAAATCAATTTCAAGGGTTTGTTTAGTAGCCTTTTAGTCCCCAAATGCTGCTTCATTCATTGCCTGTGCTATTAATGGTACATAATGGCATTTAATCGGGTAATAGATGCACTTACACTTTACCTTAATGTCTCTAAGAGTTGACCTGGTCCTTTACCATAATGTCCCTAATAGTTGTTCTGGTCCTTTACCATAATTTCTGTAATATACTCCTCTCCCTTTACCATAATGTCTGTAATCGCTTCCTAATGATTCTAACACACCTGTTTGATACTTTTAGGTTCAGATTGTCGGTTGAAACATTTGTTTCAGTGCATCCAATCAAATGTCATATATAATTCACTTTCCAGTTAGTTATTTAGGGTTGGTTAGTGTGTTAGAGTTATTGGGTTAGAATTGATTAGTGTGGAATGGTTGGTTAGTTAGTTAAGATTGTTTAGTGCATTAGGGTTAGAAGGTTAGGGTAGGTTAGTGGGTTAGGGTAAGTTAGGGTTGGTTAGTGGGTCAGGTTTGTGTTTGTGTTAGTTAGTTAGGGTTGGTTAGATAGTTAGGAATGGTTAGGGTGTTAGGTTTAGTGAATTATGGCGAGTTAGTGATTTATGGCTGGTTAGTGATATAGGGTTGGTTATTGGTTTAGGGTTATTTGGTTAGGATTGGTTAGTGGATGAGGATTAGTGGTATGGTTGATTAGTAGGTTTGTGTTGGTTAGGTGGTTAGGGTTTGTTTGTGTGTTAGGGTTGGTTTGTCTGTTTAGTGTTGGTTAGTGAGTTAGGGTGGATTAGGGGGTCTAAGGTTGGTTAGTTTGTTAGGATTGGACAGTTGGTTATTGTTTGTTAGTATTAAGATTTTTTAGTCCTGGAGGATTCTGGTATTTGCAGCCCTGAGGATTCATTGATTTGAACCCTTGGAGAGTCCTGGGAATTTTAACCATGGAAGACTCTGAGATTTGTAGCCCTGAATATTCTTGGATTTAAACCTGTGGAGAATTCTGGGATTTGAAGTCCAGGAGGATCCTAAAATGTCACCATTTTCTGCTGGAATTTGTTCCCCTAGAGGATTGTGGTATTTGTAGCTGTGCAGGATTCTGGGAATTTTAGTCCTGGAGAATTCTAAAATTTTTAGACCAGGAGGATATTGGGACTTGTATTCCAGGATGATTCTGGAAATTGTTGTCCCTGAGGATCTTTACACAGGTAGCCCTGGAGGATTCTGGGATTTTTAGCCCTGCAAAATTTGGGATTTGTAGTCCTGGTGATTCTGAGATTTGTATTTCTGGAGGATTCTGGGAATTGTAGTTTTGGAGTTTTTTATGATTTATAGCCCTGGTGGATTCCTACAATTGTAGGCCAGGAGAATTCTGGAAATTTTAGTTCTGGAGGATCATAGGATTTGTACCCCTAGAGGATTCTAGGATTTTTAGTCCTTCAAAATTCTGGTATTTGTTGCCATTTTGCTTCTCAGATTTGTAATCCTAAAATGTTCTGATATTTGTGGCCTGGAAGTATTCTGGGAATTGTAGTTTGAGAGAATTCTGGGATATGTAGACCTGGAGGCTGTAGGATTTATAGCCCTGGAGAATTCTGGGATGTGTAGAGCAGTAGAATTCTGGGAATTGTGCTTCTTGAGGAGTATGGGATTTGTTTACAAAGAGGACTATGGGATTTGTTCTCCTGGAGTAACCTGGGATTTGTAGTCTTGCAGGGTTAAGAAATTTCCTATCCTTGAAGAGTCTGGGATTTGTAGTTCTGAAGGTTTCTGGGAATTGTAGTCCTGGAGGATTCAGGAATTTGTAGCTTTCAAGGATTCTGGGAATTGTAGCCCAGAACATTCTGAAATTTGTAAACCTGTAGGATTCTGGGATTTGTATGCCTGGAGTATTCTAGAAATAGTAGTCCTGAAGGATCCTAGGAGTTGTAGCCTGGGATGATCCAGGGGTTTGTAGCTCTGAAGGATTTTGGGATTTTTAGTCCTGGAGAATTCTGGGAATTATTGTTCTGGAGGATTGTGAGATTTGTATTTCTGGAGGATTCAGGGAATTATATTTTAGAGGATTCTTGGATTGTAGCCCTGGAGGATTGTGGGATTTGTAGTCCTGGAGGATTCTAAATTTGTACCACTTGAAAATTCTGGCACATTTAGCCATGGAGGATTGAGAGATTTTTAGGCTTGGAGGATCCTTAGATTAGTAGTTCAGGAGAATTCTGGGATTTGTAACCCTAGAAAGCTATAAGATTCATAGTCCTGAATAATCCTGGAATTATCTACATTTGGCTTATGGGATTTTTATGCCTAGAGTATTCTGGGATTTATAGTCCTCAAGGATTCTGGTATTAGTAGCTCTGCAAGATTTGGGGATTTATAGGTGTCGAGGATTCTGGATTTTGTACCACTGGATGATTCTTGGACATATGTCCATGGAGGATTGTAGGGTTTTTAGTTTTGAATGGTTCTTGGATTTGTAGTCTTGGTAAATGTTGGGATTTGTAGTCCTTGAGATTTCTGGGATTTGTGGTCCTGAAAAATTCTGGAAATTATAGCACTGAATTATTCTGGGTTATATACTGCTGGTAGATCCTAGGATTTGTAGCTGTGGAAAATTCTGGGAGTTATAGTCCTGGAGGATTCTGGTATTTATAGTTTTAGAAAATTCTGGGATTTGCAGTCCTGGAGAACTCTGGGATTTGTAACCATAGAGGTCACTGGGTTTTGTACCCCTGGAGGATTATGAGATTGGTTTTCCTAGAGGATCTTGGATTTTTTTTTTTTGTCATTTGGTGTCTGGAATTTGTACCATTGGAGATTTCTGGGGATTGTAGCCTTGAAGGTTTCTGGGTTTGTAGCAAGGGAGGATTCTTGGATTTGTAGTTTTGGAAAATTCTGTGATTTGTTGCCATTTTGCTTTTGTTATTTGTAGTCCTGGAAGATTCTGAGATTTGTGGCCCGGGATGATTCTGTGATTTGAACTCATGGAGGATAATAGGATTTGTAGTCAAGAAGTATTCTGTGAATTGTAGTCCTAGAACATCCTGGGGTATGTAGCCATGGAGGCTTGTGGGATTTGTAGCCCTGGAAAATTCTGTGATTTGCAGCCATTTTGCCTCTGGGATTTGTACTCCTAGAAGATCCCAGAATCTTCCAGGACTACAAATCTCAGAATCCTCCAGGGCTACAAATCCTATGATCTTACAGGACTACAAATCCCAGAATTATCGAGGGCTGCAATCTCAGAATCATTAGAACTACAATTCCCAGAATCCTCTAGGGCTGCAAATCTTAGAATTTTCCAAGGCAAAAAATTCCAAAATCATGTAGAGCTACAAATCCAAAAGACCTCCAGGACAAAACATCCCCCAATATTCCAGGGCTAAATATCCCAGAATCCTCCAGTGGTAGAAAATCCAGAATCCTTCAGGACTACAGAACCCACAATTCTCCAGGGCTATATTTCCCAGAATACTCCTGAGCTCCAGTTCCCAGAATCCTTATCTGGGACAAATCCAATAATCCTCCAGGGTTAAATTTCCCAGAATCCTCCAGAACTACAAATCCCATAATCTTCAAGGACTACAACTCCCAGGATTTTCCTGAGCTACAATTCCAAGAATCCTCCAGGGCCAAAAATCCCAGAAGGAACATGGCTAAAATTTACATATTTTCCAAGTCTACAAATCCCAGATTCCTCTAGAACTGCAAATCATAGAATCTTACAAAACTACAAATTCCTGAATCCTCCAGGGCTAAATATCCCAGAATCCTCCTGTGGTACAAAATCCAGAATCCTCCAGGGCTACAATACCCACAATCCTCCAGGGCTACCTATCCTAGGATCCTCCAGGACTACAATTCCCAGAATTCTACTGGGATACAATTACAACTATCCTACAAGGGTAAAAATCCCATAATCCTCCAGGACTTCAAATTACAGGATCCTTCCTGGCTATATTTTCCAGTATCCTACATGACTACAGTTCCTAGATTCTTACAAGACTACAAATCCCTGAATTCTACAGTCCTAAAAAGCCCTGAATCTTCCAGGACTACAAATCCCAGAATCCTCCAGGCAACAATTACCAGTATTATCCAGAACTGAAAAACCTAGAACCTTCCCGGACTACAAATCCCAGACTCCTCCTGGGATACAAATGCCAGAATCCTTCAGGACTGCAAGTCCCAGGATCCTCCAGGGGTTCAAATCCCAGAATTCCCCAGGACTAAAAATTTCACAGTCCTCCAGAACAACAAATATTATGATCATCCAGGACTACAATTCCCAGAAACCTCCAGAACTTAAGACTGCAGTCTCTTCCAGGGCTACAAATCCCATAATCCTTCAGGGCTACACATTCCAGAATCTTCCAGTACTTCAAATCCCATAATCCTCCAGGACTACAATCCCAACAATCTTCCAGGACTACAAATCCCTACTCCTGCACGGGTACAAATTCCAGAATTCTCTTCGGGGACAAATCCCAGGATCCTCCAGGACTACGTATTCCAAAATCCTCCAGGGCTTCATGTCCCAGGTTCCTCCCAGACTAGAATTCCCAGAATAACTCTGGGTTACAAAGCTCAGAATCTTCCAGGACTACAAATCACAGAATCCTCCAGTGTTTCATATCTGAGAATCCTTCGAGGCTTAAAAATCCCAGAAACTTCTAGTACTACAAATCCCAGAATTCTACAGAGCGACAAATCCCAGAATCCTCTAGGTCTCCAAATTCCAAAATCCCCCAGGACTCCAAATACCACAATCCACTGGGGCTACAAATCCCAGAATCCTCAAGGACTACAAATCCCAGAATCACTCAGGGCTACAAATCCCATAATCTTCCAAGACTGGCAATCCCAGAATCCTTCAGTACTTCAAAATCCACTTTGTAGCTCAGGAGAATTGTGGGAAATTTTGTCCTGAAGGACTCTGGGATATGTAGTCCTGGAGTATTCTGGAATTTTTAGCCTAGAAGGATTCTGAGATGTGAACCTCTGGAGAATTCTGGGTATTTTAGTCCTGGAGGATTCTGGGTATTGCAGTCCTGATACATTATTGGACATCTAGTCCGGAGAATTCTGGGATTTGTAGCTTTGCAGGACTCTGGAATTTTAGTCCTGGAGGATTGTGGGAGTTGTACGCTGGATGATCCTGGGATTTGTATTCCTGGAGGATCCTGGGATTTGTAGTCCTGGAGGATTCTGGGATTTGTGGTTTTGAAAAATTGTGTGATTTGTTTCCATTTTGCTTCTGGGATTTGTATGCTTGGAAGATACTGGGATTTGTAGCACTGCTGCATTCTGTGATTTGTAGTCCTGGAGAAACTTAGGCTATGTAGACCTGTTGGATTCTGGGATATGAAACCCTGGAGGATTATGGGATTGCTAGTACTGAAAAGTTCTGGGATTTGTAGCACTGTAGCATTATGGGAATTTTAGTCCTGGAGGATTCTGAGATTCATAGTCATGAAGGATCATGGATCTGTTGACATTTGGGGGCTGGGATTTCTACCCCTGAATGATTCTGGGATTTGAACTTGTGGAAGAGTCTATGATTTGTAGCTCTGGAGGATTCTGGGAATTGTAGTCCTGCACTATCCTGGCTTTTGTAGTCCTCGAGGATTTTGATATTTCAGGCCTTGAAATATTATCGTATTTGTAGTACTGTAACAATTTGTGATTTGTAGCCATGGAGGATTCTGGGATTTATAGTCTTGGAGGATTCTGGGATGTGTAGTCGATTTTGGGATTTGTTGCTCTAGAGGATTCTAGGAATTTTAGCCCTGGAGGATTTTTTGATTTGAAACCCTGGTGGATTATGAGATTTGTATTACTGCAGGATTCTGGGATTTTTAGTCCTGGAGTATTCTGGGATATGTAGTCCAGGAGCATTCTTGGAATTGTAGTTCAGGAGGAACCTTGAACTTGTAGCTGAAGAATTATGGGATTTTTATCACTGCAAAATCTGGGACTTGTAGTCCTAGATGATTCTGGAATTTGTAGCCATGAGATATAACTCTGGGATTTGTAGCCAGGAGATTTCTAGGATTTGTAGTCCAGGAGATTTCTGGGATTTGTAGCCAGAAGATTTTTGGGATTTGTAGTCTGGAGGATTTTGTGATTTGTAACCCTGGAGGATTCTGGAAATAATAGTCCTGGAGGATCCTAGAATAAGTAGTTTTCAAGGATTGTGGGTATTGTAGTCCTGGAGGATTATTGGATTTGTAGTCCTGGAGAATTTTCAATTTTTTACCAAAGGAGGATTCTGGGATAGTTAGCCCTGGAGGATTCTGGAATTTTTAGCCCTGCAAAATTCTGAGATGTGAAGCCCTGGAGGATTGGGGGATTTGTAGTCCTGGAGATTTCTGGGAATTGTAGTCCTGGAGGATAATAGGATTTGTATCCCTGGAGGGTTCTGGGATTTGAACCTGTGGAGAATTATGGGATTTATATTAATGGAGGATTTTGGCAATTGCAGTCCTGGAGGATTCTGGGATATGTAGTCCTGGGTGGATTGTGGGAATTGTAGTCCTGGAGAATTCTGGGATTTGTAGCCCAGGTGTATTCTTGGAATTGTAGTCCTGGAACATTCTCACATATGTAGCTCTGAAGGATTCTGGAATTTGTACTCTGGAGAATTCTGGGATTTTTAAACATGGAGGATTCTGGGAATTGTGCTTCTGGAGAATTGTGGGATTTATATCCCTGGAGGATACTGAGATTTGTAACCTTTGAAGATCTTAGGATTTGTTGATTTGTAGGATTCTGAAAATTACCATAATGTCTCTAATAGACACCCTCGCAATTTACTATAATGTCTTTAGTAGATGCTATCTCACTTTACCGTAATGTCCTTAATATATATCCTCTCACTTTAACGTATTGTCTTTAACAGATGCCCTCACAATTTATTGTAATGTCTACAAAAGATGTTAGAGACAATTTACCATAATGTCTCTAATAGATGTTCTCACAATTTAATGTAATGTTTCTAATAGATGCCTTCACAATTTACCATAAAACTCTCTAATACATGCCATGGCATTTTCGCATAATGTCCTTAATAGACACACTGGCACTTTACAGTAATGCCTATAATAGAAGCAAGCGCAATTGACCATAATGCCTCTAATAGATGCCTTTGCACTTTCCCATAATGTCTCTAATAGATGCTCTCACTACTTACTGTAATGTCTATAATAGAAGCAAATGCAATTTACCATAATGTCTCTAATACATGCTCTGGCACTTTCCCATAATGTCTTTAATAGATGTCCTCAAACTTTACCGTAATGTCTCTGATAGACGCAATCACAACTTACCGTAGTCTTTCTAATAGACATCCTTGCACTTTACCATAATGTCTCTAATAGACACCCTCACAACTACCATAATGTCTCTAATA
>PVIH01017232.1:0-42629 GCA_004025045.1 Sigmodon hispidus
TAGTGTGACTCTGTGTTGGGCACATGTGAGTGTGTATAGTGTGACTCTGTGTGTGGGTACATGTGAGTGTGCATAGTGTGATTCTGTGTGTGGGCACATGTGAGTGTGTATAATGTGACTCTGTGTGGGCACATGTGAGTGTGTATAGTGTGACTCTGTGGGCACATGTGAGTGTGTATAGTGTGTGCTTTGTTAAGAGGGGATTTTTGTGCTTCCTCAGTTGGCTTGAGGAAGAGAAGGGAAAGAAGGAGAAGGAAGAGGAGAAGGAGACAATGAGATGATGGTGAAGATGATGGTGATGATGATATGAGCTTGCTTCTGGGAGACAAATTCCTTATAGTTGTTTCTTTCTTAATTTGCAACTTATTTTCTAACTTCCCAGGCAATAGATAAGTATATCCTATATATTCTTAAGTTACGTTGTCATTATTTCAGTCTCTTTAAACACTAAGCCTTTGACCGTACTTCTAATTGTATGCTTGTTTATACAGCCCTCCTACCTTTGATAAATCATCTGTACAGCATCGAAAGGCTATACAGCTAGTGTGCAGACCACAGTCGAAATCTAGGCTCCAGCCCATGAGTGGTTTTGGAGGGGGCATATGCTTTAAATTTTTATTATTTATTTATTTGTTTGTTTGTTTGTTTGTTTATTTGAGACAGGGTTTCTCTATATAATCCTGGCTATCCTGGCATTCAAACCAGGCTGACTTTGAACTCACAAAAATCCTTCTCTGCTTCCCATGTACTGGGATTAAAGACGTATGCCACCACCTCTCAGCTCTGCTTTTTATTTTTAGCCTCATCTTTGGTTTGTGGAATTCAGGCAGGTGAACCCTAAGGGAGTAAGACTGCCCACTCCACATCTACACATCCAATCCCTGGCACAGTGTTTCTCAAACAATAGTTACTGAATGACTTAATGGATAAATGAGCAAATCATAAAAACATTCTCATTTAAAGTCCTGTTCTGTCAAGCTTTAAATATATGAAGAGAGCATGAGAAGCTGGCAGCACTGCATCATATATGAAATATCCATTGATGGCTTGGATTGAAGGGCCTTCACTACTGTTACTACAAACAAAATGAGAAACATCCAATAATCACTTCATCTAAATAACCCTGCCCTTCCCATGCTTGTCTGTGATTTGTGACCCCACAGCACAGGATCCGGTTTTCTCAAGGTTCAGCCTGTGGCTGCTGCGCTGGTTGCCCTCTCAGGAGACAGCCCTCTTACAAAGTACAGAGGTAACATGGAGAAGCTAAGTGTGTTCTGAAGTGTGGTGACTCCCCAGCCCCCAGCACGTCATCTTCTCTGCTGGCTCCTGAATCCCTGTCACATGACTTGCCCTGCAGCATGCTCTGATGCAGCTGGCTGGATTTGGGTTTAAATGTCTTTGACATTTTAAGTTTTATTTTATGAGTGGTTTTGCCTGCATGCATGGCTGTGTATCACACAAGTGCAGTGCCTACAGAGGCCAGCAAAGAGAAGTCAGATCCCCTGGGACTGGAGTTCAGATGGTTGTAAGCCTTCTTGCTGATACTGGAAACCAAACCCAGGTCATCTGGAAAAGCAGCCAGTGCCCATCTTTCTAGCCCTTATCTTGTTTACATTTAAGAAAAATGTCTACAGTTATGAGGATCTCAGGACTTTTTTTTTTAAAAAAAAAATTATACTCTCCAGTTTTGCATTACTTGACTGCCCTTGACAGTTATGCTTTTAGAAATTATCCAGAAACCACTGGCTAATTGGGATCCTCACCTTACCGTACATTCATCAACCTCCATCACAGAGGTCTGAAATTGCGGGTGTATGTGTGTGTGTGGGGGGATTTAGGGTTATTAGTTATTGAAGGATTTCACTTGAAGGCCTTCATAGGAACAAGCAAACAATGAGAACATAACTCTACATTTCTTTTATACTCACAAACTTGCCTGTAAGCAGGTACTCGTCAAGAACATGAGGACTTATCTGAAGATTTCTTCTCCCTTTATGTGCTTAGCTTTTTTTCAGCTCTATGCAGAAAACAGCAGAAAAGGTGATGATTCCCGAGCCCGTATGACCCGGAAGGCTTTGAGAGCCTTGCTAACAGATCTACAGCAGGTAAACCCCAAAACTTACGATTTCTCAGTTGGTGTCAGTCATATCAAGCTGTTGTTGTTGTCAGTTTTTTACAGTGTCAATTCATCTTTATGTAGCAAGTCTAACCCATCCCTGCTTCTTACTCCACATTGATTGAACCAATGAGCTTTCCCGAAAGTATCACCCTGTGTGAGCGGTCTTTCTGTTACACAATGCCTGAAACGGTCAACTTAAAGCAGAAGACTAATCTTGGCTTGCTGCTTTGGAAACTTCAGCCATTGGTCAGATGTCTCTGTTTTTTTGGACTATGGCGAGTTGAAATATCATGATGGAAGCTTGTGTGAAAAGAAGCTGCTCATCTCATGTTGGGCAGAAGAAAAGACTAGAATCCCATAGTTTCCTTCCAGGGCTTACCCCTAGTAAGACCCCACCTCTTAACACTTCATCTATTTCCTGATGCTGCTAAACTGCAACTATGCTTTTAATCCATGCTCTTTGGGGAATATTTAAGATCCGATCATAACGCACTCTCCTTCCCAAATTTTTTCGTTGTCTGTTTCCATCTACAGCATGAGGGCTGCATTCTACAGCAGCAGAAGCAAAACAACACATTTCTGACTGTCTTACAAAAGGTCTACTACTCATTCATTAGAAAAGGTCAACTATCATGTTATACCTAACTAAAAGGAAGAAAATCAAAGATTCAGAGAACTAAAATGAATTTATGCATGGACACAAAACAATGTTTTGGGAGAGATATTATTTTGTTTTTTCATACTAGTGTTACATGTGTACACTACACTTAGCTTCTAAAAATGTGAGTACTCAGAGAAAAGTTCTATAAAGACCTGAGGGTTTTGGATGTGCTGGATGTTGCTCAATGGACCTTGGATTCCATCCTTAGCGCTGGAGAAAGGGAGAGGTTTGGGGAAAGAATCTCAATGTATGTAAGTAGAGCCCTGTTAGACAGCTCTCCAGTGCCAAGCAGGCAAAAGCCACAACCACAAATTCTCTGGTTCGTCACCCCCCATGCCTATGAGAGAACAAATATTGTTTTTCATTCATTTCAGATTTACATACCCAACTGTTTGTAGTCCTTTTTATTCATGTTATAATAGGATACTATTTATTTGGGGATGTATGAGTCTACTTAAATGTGACTACTATGCTCTATTGAATAAATGTAGTACTTTAGTTTATTAAAGACAAGAATATGGGCTCTGGAGATCTGGACTCAATCCTCCCTCATGCTTGTATGGCAATGACTACCTGCTGAGCCATGATGACTTTGGCCATATTTCTTTTTCTAGTATTCCTATGCCCCGATCCCTTTCTAATCCATCTAAAACAAAAGCTGTCTTTACTGTCTTTATGCTGTCCCATAGACCCTGTAGCCTTTTTCATTTCATGTTATCCTTTTTCTTTCTTCTCCTGGGACATTACTCTTTTGAGCCCTTGTCTTGAGTCTGCACACTTACTTCTCGGACTAGCTCTGCGACTGTGGCTCTTCACTGTGGCTTCCATTTTGTTCTTGGAACTTTTCTGCTATTGTATTTCCATTTAATTTTTATTCCTCTTAGCTTTTCTGAGAAGTTTCTGAATTGTTTATATCCATTATCTTGCAGTTTGATGAGTCTCCTTAAAATGGCGTTTTGGAGTTTTCAAGCCTGCCATCTCTCTGCTTGGAGACACTGTTTCCCTAGTTATTCTTGATCCTTATGATCAAGTTTTGGTGTGTGCATGTTCAAGAAGTAGGTAGCTGATTTGGTTGCCTTTTCTTTGCTTTAACAAAGCACCATGACCAAATCAACTTATAAAGAAAGCATTTGAGGCTTCATGGTCCCAGAGGGTTAGAGTCCATGCCCATCATGGCAGACGTTGTGGCCATAGGCAGGCGTGATGCTGGGACAATTCCTTGAGAGTTACTAAGAAGACTATCAGGTGTTGACAGTGGAGAGGTTACCTTCTTCCCTAATGTCCAAAAAGGTTAGTTCATTTGTGATTTGCAAGACTAAAGTAATTAGCATAAAATCATATTAGGTTCATTTTAAGATTTTATTTGATTACGCCAGAAAATAATATTAAAATTGGAATAATGGAGAAATAAATGATGGAGGATAATTGACAAATAATGAGTGGGAATTCTATAGGTTACCTACCAATTCATGTGAGGGTGAGTTTATGACTTAGTATAAGGCTTGGGTGATTGGAAAAACTGTAAGGCTACATTGTTTTGAAGTGTGAAGGGATGAGAGAAAAGTTGGGATGGAAATTGAGAGGACCAGGGCTAGTATGTCTCTGAGTTTGATGGGGATAGATCAAAGAACAAGATAGGCCAATAGGAAATACCATTCAGGGTTCATATGGAGAGGAGTGTTGAGTAGGCTGGCTGGAATGAGATTATCAGGGTCTCTTAAGAGATTAGGGAAAAATAAGGCTAAAATTATGAGGTAAAAGGGGGTAATAACAATAAGATACCTAGGATATGTTGACTGTGTATTAGCATCAAAGTGGGATTTTGTCTTTATTGGAATCCAGGCAAGATTATATCTGATCCACAAACATGACTTAGAGACAGAGAGCTAACTGGAAATGGTGTGGGCTTTTGAAACCTCCAATCCCATCCATCCCTCATTGACACACAGCCTCAAACAAGGCAAGCCTCCTATTTCTTCCTAAACAGTTTCACCAACTGGAGATCAAATCTTCAGAAATGAGTCTATGGAGGCCTTTCTCATTCAAGCTGCCACAGCAGCTATTCTAGCCTTTGAAGTCTATAGTTTAAAGTTCATGTCCTGTAGCAGGAAACCTGTCTAGAATATCTAGGCAGACTTGCTGTTACAGTCCTTAAGCCTATGAACCTTGTAGCCACTGCACTGCTGGGAAGTATCCCACACACAGTGTCATTGTAGCCAGCACAACTGCAAACTGAAATTCAAGCCTCGTCTTCTAAGGTCTGCCTACCACTGACAGTTAGTTATTCAGAGCCCAAGATTACTATCTTCAGCCAAAAATAGTACAGGCTGAAACTGAGTCCATCTCATCCCAGGGGCTATGGACTCTCTCATCCACAGCAGTGTTGATGTAAAGGCTTAGTCCACAGGCAGCCACTGGCCTAGTGACAGGTGCTGGGAGGCTGCCTACTGCTGGATTTTACTGTGACCAAATCAGTCTTGTAGAGCATTGCAGTTTGCTTTACCTACCTCCTTCTCTTACCCCAACCAAATGTCTTCTCAATACTGCTCTATCCTGGTTAGTAGAGGGGCGACAGTGATTGAATAGAATGTCATCCTTGGCATTTTCAGTGTTTCCTAGGGGAGGTGGTGTGTGCATATCTGTGTGTGTCCATGAGTGTATGCATACTGAGGACTGGGGAGGTGGTGTGTGCATATCTGTGTGTGTCCATGAGTGTATGCATACTGATGACTGGGGAGATGGTGTGTGCACATGTGCGTCCATGAGTGTATGCATACTGGGGACTGGGGAGGTGGTGTGTGCACATGTGTGTCCATGAGTGTATGCATACTGAGGACTGGGGAGGTGCTGTGTGCACATGTATGTCCATGAGTGTATGCATACTGAGGACTGGGGAGGTGCTGTGTGCATATCTGTGTGTGTCCATGAGTGTATGCATACTGATGACTGGGGAGATGGTGTGTGCACATGTGCGTCCATGAGTGTATGCATACTGGGGACTGGGGAGGTGGTGTGTGCACATGTGTGTCCATGAGTGTATGCATACTGAGGACTGGGGAGGTGATGTGTGCACATGTATGTCCATGAGTGTATGCATACTGAGGACTGGGGAGGTAGTGTGTGTACATGTGTGTCCATGAGTGTATGCATACTGAGGACTGGGGAGGTGGTGTGTGCATATGTGTGTGTGTCCATGAGTGTATGCATACTGAGGACTGGGGAGATGGTGTGTGCATATCTGTGTGTGTCCATGAGTGTATGCATACTGAGGACTGTGGAGATGGTGTGTGCATATGTGTGTGTCCATGGGTGCACAACTAAGAACTGGGGAAGGCATCAAGTACCCTGTGCCATCATTTTCTGCCTTTATTCCTTGCGATAGGATCCATCATTAAACCCGGATCTGGTCAGCAAACCCAAGAAATCCTCCTGTCTCTCCTCCCACAGTACTGAGCTTAGAGCCACAAATAAAGCCACACCTAGCTTTTGACATGACTGCTGGGATCTGAGCTCTGGTTCTCAGACTGACACAGCAAACATTTATCCACTGAGCAATATTCCTAGCCACTCCTCCCTTACCGTTATATTGTAATATGTGCCTTAGCTTCTCGCTGCTTTCATGGACTCTTGAGAAGGCATGTTTTTATACAGACAGTTGTTCAAAATGGAGCTTTTCCAGGAGGGATAGGCTTTTTTTAGACTTTCTTGCTCCATTCATCTCCTTTATCCCAAGATGTTCATAGTTCAAATTTAAATGATGACTTAAATTTGTTAATGCTTTTGTCAGCATAATATTATATAGAAGAATGGGTTTCACCATCACATGTACATAATCTATTTCAATCACACACACACACACACACACACACACACACACCTCTCTTGTCCCCTTCCAGCTCTAGCCAATCTTCCTTCTCTTCCAAGCCAGTTTTCTTCTACATTCAGGTCTTTCTTTGTGTGTGATCCAATGAGGTTAATGGGTGAGAGTCTGATTATAGAAATATGAGGCTCTTACCAATGGACATCACAAAGTATCTGTTCTTTCTCCATCAATCATTAACCACATATACATCCTCAAAGAAAGTATTACAGGATACTGACAGACTCAATCTTGTATAGGTTTTGTGTATGTAACCCCAGCTGCTCTGAGTTTGAGAGGGCAACAGCCATGCCAGGCCCAGAAATCAGCATTCTGCACACCTCTCCCCACTCTCTCTAGCTCTTGTATTCTTTTGTGATGCTCCCTGAACCTTGAAGAGGAAGCAATAAAGATGTCCCATTTATGGCTAGGTACTCGGCAGCCATTTATTTTCCGCACTTTGACCAGTTATGGGTCTCTGTAGTCACTGCTGACCATTGCGAAAACAAGCTTGCCTGACCAGAGTTGACAGCAGATTTTAAATTTTTTAGTAAGGTTAAAATGCTGTTGGCAATGAATGTTAGAGGGGGTCTCAGGAGCAATAGAGAGGCATAGATGTTATCACTCACTGAGACAGAATTCAGTTACAAGACAAAGGAATTAGGAAACAGTTTTAATTGCAAAACAATAGTGCCCCCTCCAGGGGCAGGAGGTGAATAAGCTCAATTAATTGAGAATAATTCATAAACTAAGATGGATAAAAGGAGGAGTTTGCAGGACTGGTCTGGGTTTTCCAAGAATAGGGTCTACTTTTCTGTTTTTGTATGGAATGCTCAGATGTGTCATAATATCAGATACATGGTGGGAAATGCCAGTTATGTAAGAGTAAGGATATAGAAATGCCATTATAAGCAAAGGACAGTTAGCACACATCTTGGCTGGTCACAGTGGTCTCAAAAAAAGGTCACATTTTTGTTTTGGTTGTGTTTTCCTTTTGTTACCAGAATCTAAAGTTTATGCTGCTTACTGCTTTATGAGAGAGAGATTGTTAGCAGGAAATGGTGGTTTATTCAAAGTTAGCTCTGAGGACTGCAGAAGAGATTCTCTGCCTCAAGTCTATCTCCTGGGGTTTTAGCCGGGTGTTATATAAGGAAAGGGGGAGTGTCCAGAGAGACAATGAGGAGGGGAGCCATGCTGGGTCTTCAGCCTTCCTCTTGTCTGCTGGGAACTACACAGTCGACTCGGCTCCCTCGAAGCCAGTGCAGGGTAACCTCTCCAGGCTTCTCACCTGAAAGGATTATGAAGGAAGAGCAACTTGACACAACCAGAACGACTGGAGAGGAGAACCTTAACTGAGGAAATGTCTCCACCATGTGGGCATGGTTGTAAGGCATTAACTTAATTAATGGTAGATGTGAGAGGGCCCAGCCCACTGTAGATGCAACTGTCATGCCCATCCAGGGAACCCTCTAAAGACCACCACTGAGACCCAATCCCACAGGGAAAGGCAAATAGCCTGTATTCAAGCTTAAGCTTGATCTCTCTGTCCAACGCAGCAGTTAGAGCACAGAGCCCTAAGCCTGGCAGGGTAGGGGTTTTTAATATAGTAGAGCTTGGGGTGAGGGCATTTTCAGGGTTCAGGATCCTGATTGGCTGACATGTGTATAGGGGTATCTTCGAGAGATCAAGGTGTGTGCTGGGCTCAAGGACTATCTCTCAATTGAAATGTTTGGAATATCAGATATTTCCCCTCAGGTGCTGGCCCATCTCTGGGTGGTGTCTGTTTTGGACTTTTCCTGGAATTACTGGGTGCTGCCAGTCTCTTACTTTCAGGTGTACTGTCTGGCTGATTTTAATTAAGCCTGTCATGGCAGTCAAGCTCTTCTGGGCCTTACACAACCACACCTGGGCAGGTGGTCCTGGGTTATGTAAGAAAACCAATCCAGTAGGTGACTTTCCCACCCTCTCCTTCTGCTTGACTTCCTGCCCTGACCTCCCTCAGAGATGAGCCATTATCCCGGAACCTGGAAGCAAATAAACCTGCTTTGAACCTGGTGTTTATCGCAACAACAGAAAAGCAAGCTGATCCAGAGAGCAGGGGCCAGTTTCTGTGATGCAGCCCAGTGATCAGCTTCCAGCTGCTGTGTACTTTGGCTCTCGCTCCTTACTGTACAGCCTGATTCAAAATTGCCAGGTCCAGATATAAATGCTTCAATGTTCTGCTACTGGTTGTGACAGCACATAGATCCTACTGCAGATTTTCTGCTATCATAGACATGTCTCAGACTACCACCATGGCAGATGTTTCTCCTCTTCCTCCTCCTCCTCCTTCTCCTCCTCCATGTCTCAGAACTCAAGCAGGTAGAAAGCCAGGGGAGGGATAGTCTGCTCATCCGTGTATCCCACCAGACTGATAGCAGTAGCCAATTTTAAAGGATGAGGGTAGAGCGGTAGTTTCTCTGCTCTGGGATTCCTTGGGTTCACTTCCTGACTACTACTGAAGGCTTCAAGTTAACACCAGTCTCAAGGGATTTTAAAAATCCACTCATTTCAAACTCAGTCAAGGTCAATGAGGGCTCAAATGCTGGCTCCTACAACCTTTTCTTCCTTCCTCTGCAGGGCTAGCATTAACAGGCTTCTGAGAGGACTATGGGGAAGGAAATCTGTGATTCGCATAGCAAATTACCATCCCCATTGACTTCCATTATGGAACCCAACGTGGATTCCTTCCATAGAAAATTCCAGTCCTCACTATGTGATTCAAATCATCCCCTAGGAATGCTAATTACCATTTCAAGTGCCATTCTGCCCATGCCAGCATGCCACCTAGTCACATTTAATTCTTCTCCATAGAACACCTGCAAGAAATTAGCCAAATAGGCAATTAATTCACCAAAAACTTTATGTAGATATTTAAAGAGAAAACATCAGGTTAAACTCCACTATAGTAGGAATTTTCTCTTCGCTAGTATCTGAATTACAGAGCTGGTGATCCCAGATCTTGCAGCTGCATATTTTACGAGTGAACTGAGACCTCTTTCTTCATTAGGACACCAGAGGAGAGAGAATGTTGAATCTGCAACACTCTTAATAAATGTTCTAGGTAGTTCATCAGTATTCAAAAGTCCAGACATGGGCAATGAATTGTTGGGTTGTTGTTGACTAAGTAATATAGGAAGTAGTTACTTATAGTCTATTGATGACAGGGTCATTATCAATTTAAAGCATAAGCCATCTTGTTAGTAGCACGCAAATGTTTGTTGACTTCTGTCTGGCTAATTATCAGCAAAGAGGTTCTAAGTGCCACTTTCCTGATTAGGAGGATGTTTATTTGAGTTGATGGACTCAGTAAGGAGTCTTTGCAATTACAGACAGCATGTCTGACAGCCTGTGCTGGGCAAGGCATCGGATGTAAAACTGGGACGCTTGTCCGCATGGGAATGAGTGTAGGTGACTAGTATGGTACACACATCTGTGCATACAGAAACCAGAACCAAATTCATCACCATCTTGAAAGTCACAAGAGTTCTTAGTCCCTTAATTAATGTCCCCCACCATGGTGAATGTGGTTAAAAGGTAGGCTGCAGTGACAATTGAGCCATTGAAATATCTATAAAATCTAAGCAAACAAACAAAGCCTAATAAGCTTTGTTCCTTAATGAAGAGGAAGGACTCACAGAGTGCATTGTGCAACAAACCTGCTTTTCTATTTTGAGCAAAATGTCATTTCTCAGTGATTCCTTGATCTATTTAGTTTTAAAAACATTTAATTAACAAAAAGTATATGTACAAAAGATATTAAGTGCAGTGTGGTGTGTATATGCCTACAGTTCCAGCTACTCTGGAGATGAGGTGGTAGGAGTATTTGAACTCAGAAACTTGAGACCAGCCTTGCAAGATCCTGTTTCAAAAGAAGAAATAAAGAAAGGAATGAGAAAGAGAAGAAAGAAGAGAAAGAGGGAGGGAGAGATGTTACGTCATAGTTTATCATAAGTAACAAGGGTGTACGCTGTGTAATGATTACCACTGTCAAGTAAGTACACGCATCATACTCACAGTCACTATTTGTGTGTGAACACTGATAAGGATACCCTGATCTCATATCACACGTCAAATGAGCAAGATGACATCATTATCAAGTCACTGTGCTGTGTTAGATCCCCAGAACTTAACCATCATAAATTGTAAGTTTACACTCTTTAAGCACTATCTCCCTAATTTTCCCACACCACTCCCAACTCCAAGAAGCCATACACTACTTTCTGTTTCTATAAATTTATCTCTTTAGATTTCTCATGTAAGAGGATGATATAGTATTTCTGTATACAGCTAGTTTTAATTTTACTTAGCATATTTTTCCAGGTTCATCCATGCTATAGCAAATGACAAGATTTCCTATTTTTAAATGTTGGATAGTATTCATTAAAGTCAACAAACACCTAGATTGTTCTTATGTCTTGGCTGCCATGAATAATTCTGCAGTGAATGTGTAGATATCTCTTCTTGACAAAGTGACTTCATTTCTTCTCAGGGCTTTCTTTCAATAATGATGATTACCACCCCACCTCAAAGACTGGAGTTACGATTTGCATATGAAATGTCCCCCTAAAGACTTGGTACCCAACTGGTAAATCTAATCACTGAGAAGTGACTGGATCACAAGGACTCTGATCTAACTGATGGTTTAGATAGATTTTGAGCAAACTTTTTGGTTGAAACTTTTATATTTAGGGCCTAGCTAAAGGAACTAGGTCAACAGAGACCTATTCTCATGGGCCTCTGATCCCTATGCTCCTTGGTCATCATGAGGTCTGCCCTGCCATAGCCTTCTGTCCTAATGTTCTACCTCACCACAGCCCAGAAGCCATGGACTGAAACCACAAGGCAACCTCAATCTCTCCTTTTTGAAGTTCTTTATGTCAGATATTTTGACACAGGAGCAAAACAAGAAATGGCATTGATATGTATTCAAATAAGATGATGTAAAAATACTTGACAAGACATTTCTTAAAGCCACTGTGAACTTGAAAGCAATGTCACTGTGCCATCTATCAGGGAGCAGCGAAAGGAATGATTAAAATAATCTGCCTGGAATCCTAGAAGTCAGAGAGCAGAACTCTTTCTTTGCTGACTCAGTGGCTTCCTTCTGGCGTCTTCCTCCAGCCTTTTTAAATTCATTGTTCCAACTCAAGAGTTAGAAAAAAATCTAAAACTTACTTTTCTGAGTGATATGGTTCATCTGTTCTCAGATACCAAATATTTTTGCTTGCATGACCTCCATTGCTGTGAACACCCTAACTGGGAGCATACTAAATCCATTCAGCAGCTAACAGGAGGCTGCCTTTGCAGATCCCGACCATTGTGGGAGAAAGCTGCACTTTGTGTCCTGTGGAAAGTGCTGTCCACAGCTGCTTCCGAGGGGTGAGTAGCATAAAGACATTCCTGGGAGCTGGTGCTGGTGTTTGAAGATTTTGCTTAGATTAGACCTCTTGCAGGGTCAAGGACAACCTGAGTTTGGAAGTGGCCTTGCCTCCAGTGCTTGCCTGGCTTTTCAGGACAGATAGAGCACCAGTGGTTAGAAAGAAGGCAAATCCAACCTGAACGTGTAACTCAGCCTGCTCTTTTTTCCCAGGTATTGAGCTCTGGAATCAAGGAAGAGAAATTCTTGTCTTGGGTACAGTCTGAGCCTCTTATCCTTCTGTGGCTCCCTACCTGCTACCGACTGTCAGCCTCAGAAACCGTCACTCACCCTGTGCGGTGCAGTGTATGCAGAGCCTTCCCAATCATAGGTCTGAGGTATAATCAACATCATACTTCCCAGATGGTCATTGGACAGATGGGTTTAATGGTGGAGCTATGACAGCTTCGGGCTCTCTCTGGCATTCTTTCTATACATCTGCAATTCACTTGCCTTTACTCAATAATTCTCATTCTGAGGCATCCTGACTGAAAATAAATTTATTTCCTATAACTGATTAGATATTAAGTTCTTCTATTGACTTATACTCTAAAAAAGCCAAAGTTTTTGTTCCACTAAGGCAATGGACCTCAACTTATGAGCCTCAACCCTTCTGTGGAGCTCAAACGGTCCTATCATAAAGATCACATATCAGATATCCTGCATATCAGGTATTTATATTACAATTTCTAAGAGTTTCAAAATTACAGTTATAAAGGAGCATCAAAATAATTTTATGGTTGGGGGTCACCACAGCGTGAGGAACTGTGTTAAAGGGTTGCAGCATTAGGAAGGCTTTAAGGTGTAACAGTTCTCTTTTGTTCCAAATAAACCTTTTAACTGCTTTGAAGCTGCTCATAAGAATGGTTTGTTACGCTGCCAGACAGTGGTGGTGATGCCTTTAATCCCAGCACTGAGAAGGCAGAGGCGTGGGGCTCTGTGAGTTTGAGGCCAGCCTGGTCTACAGAACAGTGAGTTCCAAGACAGCCAAGGCTACACAGGGAAATCCTGCTCAAAAGACAAGAAGGAAGGAGGGAGGGAGAGGAGGAGGGAGGGAGGGAGGAAGGAAGGAAAGGAGGGAGGGAGGGATATAGTTTTCCCATAAATTAAATGATAAGGAAGTAAAATCAGAGATACTGCTAGAGTTTTAAAGAGAAGGAAATGAGAAGTCATGCCTTATGGGCACAGGTATGTAGCTGTGTCGGGGGTGAGAATCAAGAATCAGTAGCTAACAGCAAGGTTCGGGGTGCCTGTAAGAGGAGGAGGTCAGAGCCCCCAGGCTTCACACTTGCTGATCCTCACTGGTTCAGACATTGAACACATTTCCACAGGCATGAAACAGCTCCCCTGGACCCACTAAAAACCCGGAAATCAGGTTTAAATCTTGCTGGAAAGCTGAATTGAGTTTATAGGGGATTTGGGAAGTGCAGCAAAATTTGACTCATAAAACTCTCTTAGTAAATGACAACTTGAGATAATAAGCCATATCAATGGGAAAGGAAGCAGGCAGAACCAAGGAAACCTTCATATTATAGTAAAAAATAATCTTCTCCTATGATGTACAGTGAAGAAACATGAATATAATTTATCACAGTGTACCTATATATGTATATATCTAAAATCATTTAATCAATATACCACAAAAAGACATGCTTTATATAATCATTGTATATCTAAGCCCGATACAGAATTAACTTTGAAATTATACAAAGTATGACTTTTACATTGAAATAAGTTTTTCCTCTCAAAATCATTATTTTATAATATTGAGTTGTCAAAGATCTTAAGTGACTCACTCGCTCAGGCTACTCAAAGCAACAATATGTATCACAGAACATGTCTGACTTCTGTATATTATGCTGTGGTCTGTTAAAAATGAAGCTGAGCTTCTTAAGAAGATGTTTGGGTGAGCTATCTTTCCTTCCAGACAATAAGACAAAGTGAGCAAAGGAGGATGCTCTGGGGATGTCTGAGGCTTCCTCTCGCGACTCTCTTAAAACCGTGCGGATATATTACATACAGCCTTAGCCTTAAACTTGTGGATTGGGTTCTTCCAAGCTCAAGGAACTGCTTTAGTTCCAGGGAGATTGACAAAGCAGCCACAGCAGTGGAGGCCTGACCTCCTGTGGGACAGAAAGGGGGCTGGGAGATGGCGCAGTTGGTAAATGCTAACAGTGCAAATGTGAGTACCCGAGTTCTATTTCTCAGAGTCCATGGAAGAAACACAACTGGAAACCTAGACAGAAGGGTTCCTGGGGCCTGGTGGCCAGCCAGTCTAGAGGAGTAGGTCATCTTCAGACTCAGTGAGAGACCTTCTCTCCCAAAAGATGGAAGAGCTTTTGAGGAAGACACCCAACATTAGCCTCTAACCTCCATGCACACAGTGCACATGAGTGTATGTGGGGAGGGGGAAGGCATAAAGATCAGAAATTGTCCCTAATTCAAGAATTAAGTCATAGATAGATTATCATTTATTCCTATAAAAAAGCAAATTGTGTAAGACTGAGGTGAGATTGGAAAAAAAATCATAGGTTCTCTGTTTGGTAAAATGATGAACAAATCAGTTGTATTATCCACTCAGCTGACTTTCTTGTGATTCCAAAGATGTTTTCAGAACACAAAAGAGCACACTTAAGGATAGGTAGCGTATTGTTCAGAAAAGTCAACTGCCAAATGGAGCTTGACTTTCCAGTCCAGCAGCTGTCACTACTCCAGCTGGGTATGATGGTGTTATTGTCAACCAGAGGTTGCCCACCTTGACAGCCTTCAGATAATCCCTGAGTGTTTAGAGAGATCTCTCCCTAACAGCATGCCTCCGTGTTTTCTCTTTTTTTGACCACAAGGATATTTAAGATCCAAAAAATTAAAAAAAAAAATTCTGCCATGTTAATGTGTCAAGAAACAGATGAGCTGCTCACACATCTTCTGGCTGATTAGGACACCCCCCCCGCCCCCTCCCCCCCATCTTTTCTTCCCTATGCAAAAACTTCTAAGAAATAGCAAAGACTTTTATTTATGATTTATATTTTTCCCAGCACCAAAAATCCAGGTTCAAGATGATCATACCTTGTAATTTTCCAAAAACATCTCTAATTCAACTCTATCAAGAATGTCAAACTTCTTTTTTCTAAACTGGAAAGTATACTCAGAATATTTGAGGGCTTCATGCAGCTACATAAGGTATGCCTGCAGGCTTGAGGGTTTCTCTTGATGGTTGCAGTTCCTAAGACGCTGCCTATGCAAGGCATTTGGTATCTGGGTAGCATGGGGAAGGGGTGATCATGGTAAGTCTACAGTCTAGAGGTAAGTCAGATCTCTAGACTGTAGTATATTGGGTAAAGACACATTAAAATAATGTCTTATGAAGGATCCATAAAGGGCCAGTGAGATGGTTCCACAACTTAAGGTCTCTGTGATTTACAGCTTTTAAGCCTGACCACTTGAGTTTACTCTCTAGAAGGAAATAATCCATTTCTAAAAGTTATCTTCTGACTCTGTCACACATTTGCCATGGCCCCTGTGCGCGCGCACACACACACACACACACACACACACACACACACACACACACACACACAGAGTACTAGGAAGAGGTTATTTAATAGCTATCAACTTTGAGACAAGTTGTAACCACTGTAAGGTCAGATACCTGTATTTTGGGGGATGCTCATTCTCTACCTGAGTTCCATCTGTCCAGGAGTGACGTCAGCTGTACTTCTGTTTCATTTGACAGGTACCGCTGTCTGAAGTGTCTCAACTTTGATGTCTGCCAGCTGTGCTTTGTATCTGATCTCCACAGCAAATCCCACCAGAAGTCACACACTGTGATTGAAGACCATGTCCAGGTAACATCTAAGGCAGTGTGGCAAAATCTTCACTACCTCAGTCCTCACCAAACTTCCCATTATAAACACTTTTCCTCCATCAGTTAACAGTTAAGACACTTTTCAAGGCAGGCTCGACTTTCTTTTTTTTTTTTTTTTTTTTTAACTTTATTTATTTATTATTTATTTATTTATTTGCCTTGGTGTTTGCCTGGAACTGGAACTACAGACAGTTGTTAGCTGCCATGTGGGTGCTGGGAATCGAACCCGGGTCCTCTGGAAGAGCAGACGGTGCTCTTAACCGCTGCAGGCTCGACTTTCAATGCTTCTCAATTTAACAGAGTTCTCCTGTGATGGAAGAGAACCACACACTGTAGGAAATGTCCTAACGATTGATTTGCATTGTTTTTGATGATTGACACATGCCAGGAGTTTAAAAATAAACGTGCTTTGTTTACATTGCAGGTTTTCTGAAATGTTTTGGAAGCAAGAAAAGGTTTAGTAGGCAGGCAGCAGTGTGATCATCAATCTCATACTGTGCACTAGGAGACATCTGAAAAGTTAGAGGGAACAGGCACTGGAAACTGGGATGGGTGAGAAGGGTGTTGATCTGGTGAATATGATGCCTTAACAAAGCCCCTTGTTGTAGTATACTTTTGGAAAGGTTTTAATAGGACTTTCTCTGAGTCCTACATTTCAAGTACCAGCCCACCCTTGGGATTAAAAAGAAACAAGTTACGCAGCTTTTTCATTGAAAAAGTAAAACTTTATAACTTGGGATTCTTTTAAAGTCAGTCATTTAGTAGCCAACAAGTTAGTTTAGTTCTAAGAAAAAGAAAAATAGAATACAAAAGCACTCTGCTGTTCCCAGGGGTGGGCGGGAATTAGGGTGACTGGGGAGTGGAAAATCATTTTTCTAAACTACCAGTTTCGAGTGAATCTGTACAACAGAGGGCCTCTCTACCACTGCAATGAGGGCTATAGGTGGCTTGCTTTCATCAAGGGCAGTCTTCTGGTTCTCTCTTGAATATCAAGGTCCCTCCAGGAAGGGCAGGCACCTGAATTTTGCCAAAAAACCTTGCTACACAGTGTTGGTTCATTACCTCTGATCTACCTGTCGGCCCTGAAAGCCTGAGACTTGATGGTGTTATAGTGACACCGTGTGGCCATCTTCTTAATACACTTTAATTTTCAAGAGCTGGACACCTTCAAATTGAAAATCTTTCTTTTCCCTGAAGTTCCTTGGGTGGGCCAGATGGATGGATTTCGGGTGATTGACTACTTACTGAAATTGTATACCATAGTAAACTTGGGATGATGTTCCTGGAGATGAATCCACAAGTCATCACCTTGTTCTTAAAGGAACCCATATTCACAAATGTAAACAACCATAAACTCAGTCCACTGTGGTTCCTTCTTACAGCTTTAGAATCCTCAGTCTCTTTAAGAAGCAGTTATTACTGAAACAGTTAGGGGCATTCAACTTTGAGATTTATGCTATGTGCAGGATTATATATAAATTGTATGAAGAAACTCTGGGAGCAAGGGAGATTATCTTTCCAAAGCATCAAAAACAGAAATAGTTACCAACACTTTCATCATGAGATGTCAACTACGGAATGAAGGCAATGTTTAAATTGATCTGGTGCCCTTTAAGCATTTTGTGGATTTGCTGTTATGACATTTATTCATTTGTGTGTGGACATGCATATGTGCAAAAAGCCAGCATGTGAAAGCCTGAGATCAACTTGTGGGCATCAGTTTTTACCACAGGGGTTCTGAGCATCAAACTTGGGTAGCCAGGGTCTGAAGCAAGCTCTTGTCCTCACTGAGCCATCCTGTCTGCCCCTTGGTGCCTCCTTCAATGTCGTTCATTTCCACAGATGTCAGCAAAGGAGCACACAAAGCTCCTCCTCAGAAACCTCAGAAACAGCCTGGAGCCGGCCAAGACAGGAGCCGTGGGAAAACAATGGTTGCTGGATCAGCTGGTTCCGAGGGACGGAGCTCGCCACTCGAAGGCCAGGTACGTGGACTGGATGCTGTATGTATGTCTGCAGGTTTTCTATCTCTTAAATTTATTTTAATAGCATTAGCTATTTAATATGCTGCTAATGTTTAGCATATGTTAATCATACAGAATAACGGATTTATTGTAGCTTCCCCATACAGTTATGTATTTTGACCATATTCAACCCATTGCTTTGCCTGTCCCCTCCCACACCTGCTGACCTCTTCCTCTTCCAGAATCTGCCTTCTACCTCCATGTCTTCCTCCTTTCATATCTGCCTTCCTTTTTTTCTTCCTTCCTCCCCACAACCCTCCCCCGTCCCCCAGCAACTTTTAACTGAATATAGATCTTCAGGGAGGAATGAGCCCTCTTCCCCTAGTGATGAAATGCTGGTGAGGCCAATCTTGAGCAGGTCTTGTGTAGGTAACCACGGTGATGAGGGTGCAGTTTTGCAGGCTGTCAATCCTGGAAGACAGAGTTCCACACACTCCATCCCTTTCTCATGCTTGGACCATTCAGGAGGTCCCCACAGCAGGGTTCATGCTCAAGTTCCAACAGAGAGCAAGCACTGTTCAGCTGTACGAACGGCCTTTCGTTTTACAGGGAATTGAGAGGCAACAGCGCCACGCAGTGGCCGTGGAGTTAATTGCTTTTGCCAGTAAAGGCAATAAGAAGCTTAGAGGATTCTGTTTGGATAACTGCCCTTTGAACACGACTCACGTGAAATGAGGTTTTATGCTATAGATGAAATTTCTCATTCTTACATTAATCATTCACCTCCACTAAATAGTAACGATGTTCCTTGTCATTATCCTCCAAATAATCATTACAGTGTGTTCTGTTTTGTTGTCTTGTTTTGATATTTGGAGACCCTGTCTTGATAGATATCCCATGCTGGCCTTGAACTCACTGTGTAGCCCAGGCTAGCCTCTTAACTAACCACCTACTTTCTTTTACCTATTGAGTGCTGAAATTACAGGTGTACACCACCACTCCTGATGTTCACTATAATTTTGTGTATATACATATATACTCATATGTGTGTGTGCATGTTCATGCGTGTACAGATGCTCCTATGTTTTGGTGTCGGTGAATGCACACACATCAATGTAGAGGTGAAAAACTTCAAAGTGTTATTCTCCAGACACTGTCCACTTTTAAAAAAAAAGTTTGTATTTACTTATTTGTATGTGTATAGGTGTTTTGTCTACATATATGTCTGTGCACTATGCTTATACCTGATGCTCATGAAATATAGAAGAGGACACTGGATCCCCTGGAACTTGAGTTACCAATGTTTGTGAGGGTTAGGGTTAGGGTTAGAAACCCTGATCCTCTGCTTTCATTGGCTAAGGAACTCTGCTCTTAACCGTTAATCCACATCTTCATCCTCACAGCATCTCTCACTGGCTAAGTAAAGTGCTGTCTGGCCAGGGAGCCCCAGACCAGACTCTTTCTGAGTGCTGGGATTGCATACTACCGATTCTGTAATCCAGACCGAGAGCCTCATGTTTGCAAGGAAAACCCCTTGCCTATTAAGCCTTTCTCCAGCTCCACAAATCAGCATTTCAATAGCCCACTCTCATTCTTCCCAGGAGCATCATAATTTGTAAGCAATTGTGAGCATGTTAAGAATGGAGATATAAGAAAAGAAACAGACAGTGAAGTTTAATAGGAACTGAAGCAGAGGCAGAGAAGCCTTGTCCTGGGCCAGCAGCAAGTGCGCCCTTTGCTTTTCTGTGTGGTGATAAGTTTTATGTTTAATAAAACCAGTCTGGAATTTCAGAGAATAGATCCACCCACAGTCTAGCCAGGAGAGTCAGAGAGCGGCAACTCACCTTATGCCTTTAGTCCCATAACTCCAGAGACAGAGATCTTCCTGTGTTTCTGTGAGTTCAAGGCCTAACTACCACACAATAGTAGCTCATACCTTTAATCTTAACTCTAGGATTATGATGCAGAGTTGAACCCAGAAGAGAAACAACTGGGTGAAGAAGAGATGTAAGGAGGCATAGGCAGAGGGTGTGGTATTCTGTAGAAGTGACCTCAGAACCAGGCTAAGGATTCAGGAAGATAGCTTTTACCCTGAGGAGTTGGCTGGGTGAGAATTGACTGTGGTCCTTTTCCTCTCTCTGATATCCCAGCTCCTCCCCATTATTCTGGCTCTGTGTTTTCATTAACTACAAACTAGAACTTGGGTTTCATTACTGTGACTTACTTTCTTCACTTTGTCACAGAAACAGTCTGCCCTTCATAAGCTCAGCACAATATTTGTGGGCTATACATCACCAGAGTTCACCTAGTTGATTGTATTATAGCTGATCTACTCTAGGTATAATAGATATGGTTAATCCCCAAGTTAGCCTTATGTAATTTTCAACTTGGTCTGGGTATTGATGAGTTCAGAAACTCTGACTAGTAATCAGCCTGAAAGAAATAAATGTGAATGTTATAATTTTACAAATGTGATCATTGGCAAAGAGTCATCCTTGCTATCTATTAAATTGGAAAATTAGGAATGCCTGTCTCCTAAGGTAAGGTTGTTGCTAAGTGGCAATGCTGCATCTATTTAATAATTCATCAAGCAATCTACATGGTAAGAAGTCTCTTTCTTTTGCTATAGATTTACTTTACATATGACTGCTCATATCAGCAAAAAGAACACTTTCATTTATAAGAACATGATTGAAAATGAGATGTCAGACATCACCACCATTATTAAAATTTTGAGGAAGTTCTTGCAAATGTAATAGAAAACAAAATTAAAATGCTGAAAAAGAGAAGATGAAACTAATTGCATCTGCAGCTGATATATTCTCCAAAGAAAGCCCAAGGAACTTAGCAGAAAACACTAGATTGAAGACCTCGGGTAATGATGGAACATAAAGTAAATTTCATAAAATTGACAGTTCACTCTACTAGCAATAATCAACTAGAAATTCCATAAAACCTTTATTTATAACGTCTTATTTTAGAAAGAAACTATGTGTAAGTTTAAGAAAATATAAAACTAATACAATAAAAATTATGCTATATCATTAAGCACAGAAAACAAGACTGAATCAAAAGAGAAGCATGCTGGATAGCTGAATGGGATGATATTAACATAGAAATGTCTGTGCAGCAGAACTAATGCACCATTCCCAATCATTCATAGATTCAGGGCTTACACATTCACCTACTTGCAAAAATCTTACATGTAATCCAAAATCAGTGTTCAAGGTGCCACTATGGCATGTCCAGAACGGCAAACATAAAGGTTGACTGCACGTGCATTTCCAAGCAGGGCTTTGACTGGAGGTGAGTTTGCTTTTCAGCTTTCACACTATAAACAAATGTCTTTTCCACAGTCTATTCTGGGCCAGGTTTTTCACACTTTTGTGCCTTTTCTAAGTGGTTTCACTGTTGCAAAAAGCCCCTCTATATAGTATTGAAGTATTTCCAGGGCTCCTGGAAAGTTGTGATGTCTCTTCATGAGACATTGTGTGTGAGAAGATCTTTATAAAAAGAGACTTCCGTGTGGTGGGGAAGTAACCCCTACTGTATCTGATCTCAGACTTCTAACCTCTAGACATGTAAGAAAATGAATGCCTGTTATTTAATACACAGTGGATGGTATTTTGTTACAACAGTCTCAGCTAAAACAATAAATAATCCCAATGCATTAATATTATATTGGATGAGACAGGAATAGAGTGCATCATTCAAAAACCATGTTGCTTTCTTAACTACATACCCACCTCTTTGACAGAACTGGCTACCCACAGAGCAATCACGAGTTCTCGTATTTTCTCATCATGTCTTCTAGTCATTATCACTGTCTATCAAAAGCAACTGGAATTAAACTGCTTCTTAAATGTGAACTCTCTGCTCTTTTGATGTTTTCTTCTTTTGCACAATTATAATAACTCAAGATGGTTAAAGTGATTCAAAAAGAATTTTGAATAGAGCTAAATGGAATTCTTTCAAATGCCTGACCTTAGAGTCATTTGTGCTCTTTCAGATATGACATAGCAAACACATCCCTACACTTAGAGTTCCTGGCCTCTGATCTGGACAAGATGACCTGGGAGTCATTAGCTCCAAATTTCCTTGTACTTTTAGATCGAGATTGGCATGAAGAAGGAAGCATGGGTTTTGTGTTTGTGTTTTTAACTAACTAGTGCAGCCTGTCTGGAAACGAACACAGGAGAGAAGTGGAACATTATTGCTATTTAATGAGACACTGACCTTGACATGTGATTTTATATTTTCAATCAAAAAGAGGAATACAGCAGGAGAGATGTCTCAATAGTTAGGAGTGCTTTTTGTATTTACAGAAGATCCAAGCTTGGCTCCCAGTACTTTTATTGGATGGCTCACAATTGCCTGTAACTTGAACTTCAGGGCATCTAATCCCTTCTTTTAAAAACACATTTTTTTAAAAAAAGCTTTTCTTAATAGTATACTTAATCATTAAAAATTGCCCATCATTTTATAAACCCTACTCTAACAGGCTTTGCATTGAGTATAGAGGCCCTAAAACTCCAGTGTATATGAGGTCATCAGAAACCGTGGAAGTGGAAGCCCCAGAATGTCCCAGATACCTGTGTCAAAGACTGTTACCTGCTCCACGAGGAAATGACAACCCACATCACCAGGTGAGTCCAAAAGTGAGAGAAATCACCACTAAAGCGCAGCATCCAGGCCACTCTGTAAGCAAGTGCCAAGACTTAGAAAACCATTTCCCAGATCAGAAAATATTTTCACCAAGTTAATGTGATCAATGAAAAGTATGGGGACATATTTTTTAATCGTAAAGTGTTAGATGTTTTTGTCTGACTTTTGAGACATAGTCTCTCTTTGTATCCCAAACTAGACTAGAATTTAAATCAATTCTCAAGCTTCTGCCTCCAGCATGCTGGGATTACAGGTGTGAGCTACCATGCTCACCTAGCATTATACAGTTATTGCATTAAACCTGGAAAAATAAGTTTAAAAAATAATAGCGAAAATTATCTATGTGTATGCATCATTAACATTTCAATATGCTTCACTCCTTTTGAATATTTTAGTTTTATCATACTTTGAGGTGTACTGATTATACTGTCAAATTGTCAATGTAAATTATATTGTGAACATTTTCCATTGTCAGAATTCTTCAAAAACATCTGCATAGTTATTTAAATAGATGAATGCTATTCATTTAACTCCTGTTTGACATTTAAGTTGTTTCCAATTTTTATTGTAATTTAAAATTTACTATTAAAATTTCCTTTCCTTATTCTTTGTGTACAGTTACCCCATTATTTTCCTCCAAACCGTTTCTAAAGTAGGGTCATCAAAAAGGTTCATGGAAATATGTTTAAGGTTTTTCATGCTTATCGCACAATTGTTTTTCAGAAAGGTATACCAGATAAGTCTAGTAAATGTTATCCTGTGAACCTGGATAAGGCTAAGATTAACTATTGCCACATTTTAATTCTGCCAGTTTATAAGAAAGTAGCATATAATTTCACTGGTCTTTATTTTTTTCAAATTGAGTAAGAAAAAAAAAAAAAAGACTTTTCTCCGAAGAACTTTAAAAGGCTATTATACTTTGCCCCATTCTTCCTCGGCTCCTCCCATCTAGTGTATCATTTTGATGTGTCAATATATTTAAACTAGATCTTTCACCCTGGCAGAAGCAAACTCTGCTCTCTTTAGTCTTGGTTTATGAATATTTCTAGTTCTCTTTAAAATGCTACCTATTTTTTCTTTGTAATTTCTTACACTTTTAGTCTTAGAGAAAGCTCTCCAAAGGGAAATTAAATGATTCTCTAACTGTATTTATTTTAATGGGCTTTATCTTGACATTCCAGTTTTAAACCCATCTTGATTTTATTTTGATTTATGATAAGTGACAATAATTTCCTACTCTTGTTTTTTGTTAAAATAAATCCCTTTCTTATTAATGTCTACATCATGGTCCCTTTAATACACACTAGAATTTTCACCATTTTAGGATGAATTTTACTGTTTCCCACTTACCTCAATTACTTCTCATTTTGTTTTTACGTGAGAACATCATTTGATAGTCAGTTTTATGATAGCTATTTGTGTAATAGATAGCAAAATTTCCCCTTTTATTTTTCAACCACTCTATTGCAGTATGATTGACATATTAGAACTGGTACATACTTAATGTATACAACTAGTGAGTGTAACATCAGGTGTATGTTCATGAAACCATCACCACCATCCTGAACATAATATGTCCATCATTTCCTAAAGTCTCCTCTCAGCCCTATTATTGCTTTTGTCCTTAGGGTTATTGTTATTATTAATGTGGGAGGTAAAAATGTTTAACAATAAAGCTACACTCTGACTATATGGCAGATATCTAGGACTTATTTATTTTACATAAATACATCTCTATCTCATACATTGTCACTTGCCCATTTCCCCATTTTTGTTCTTATTTTTATGTTGTGATAAAATAATTATTCTTCTAGAAGAATATTAGAATAGTTATAATTAATGCAGTCTGATTTTCAGGAAAGCCATGGCCATTTATAACACTTAGTAATCAAAGAAAAAATTAGTTACGATGTGACATCTGTGATAAGTAGAATTGTGCCCAGACTCTGGACCCTAGCAAGTACAGCGCTCACTGGTGCTGAACATCTTGTGCAACCAGGGTTCTGGGGGACCTTTCAGCGAGCACACCTAGTTACTCTGTGGACACAGAAAACCACTGGTTGTGCATATGTGAGGACTAGGAAACAGCCGCCCTGTTTTCTGCTTCCAGTGAGAAGAGAAATCACCCCGCCACTGTTCATAATCACTTCACACTTTTCACGCTGATTTTTTTTTCCTGATGAGAATTAAAAGAGGTCTGCCATGTCTCCTCCTGTCTTACCTTGTACTAGTTTGTGGTTTTTCTATCCAGTCTTATGCATGTAGTACATTTCTGATTTATTTAAAATGTCTCTAGGCGGACAAACAAAACGTGAATCTGAAGTTTAAAATACTGTGCTTAAAATGTTTGAGTTGTGAGCGTAGCCTTTGATGGCTGAGCCATCTCTCCAGCTTAAAATAATCCTTTTCAGCCACAGGATCTAGTCTGTCCTTAGGTCTCCAGTGGTAACCTGTGTGGGATAAACCTTTGCAGGCCTTTTCCTCTCCTTTGTGTGTGAGGATGTGTGTATACATGTATGTGAGGTATAATGCTACTGACAACCCAAGAACTTCTCTACAAAAAAACCTGTACAGTTTTATTTGCTACTTCTAATTTTAATCAATTAAAAACAACCTTAAGAGTCAGTAAAATGGCTCAAAGGGTCAAGGCACTTGCCATAGAAGCCAGAAAACCTGAGTCCCAGGTCAGGAGCCCATGTACAAGGGAAAAGAGCTGGCCCCATGGAGTTGCCACATGACCTCTACATAGGTACCATGGTACACATATCTCCCATTAATTAAGGTTTTAAAAGTTTAAAAAACAGCTTTGTGTCCTTAATGGGCCAGGCTGCACCAGGTCAACAGAAGTGCTTAGATGGCCTTTCAGGATGCAGAGTGTGACGTGATAAACTTCAGTGGGGAAAACCTAAGAGTCAAGCCACCATAGTCTATTGAAATGACTTGGTGAATCCCAAGGGGAGTACTGACGTCAGTCAGTTTTGTCCACATAGGAGACAATGGAGGAAATGAAAGTAGACCGTGAAAGAAGAAGTGAGAAGCTTATTTAGGCAGAGCATAAAATATGACCCACGTATTCTGTGAATGACTTCGCAAGTAGCTGTTCAGAGAAGCAGCTAATGTGGGTAAAAAGCTATTGTAGCTTACCTTTCACACTTGAATATCAAATACATACTACCAGTATGGGTTATATTAATGTTAATATATAATTAACTCTGAAAATTAGGCTGCATAGCTATACTTTTCATAAGTAAATATTTTCGTCATTGTTCTTAGACATAAATCCAAACACCAACTAGTTTGTTTAAAACCTGCAATTTATTTTGAAAAATATGATTATCATGCTCTTATGATAATTTTTTTAAAAATGTGCCTAGGTTCAAACCAAAAACTCATTTTCTCAATTTCTTGCTTCTCTAGGCCATAGTGACCATTAAGAAGGACCTGTGGAGGACTCGTGACTCCATCAATGCCCTGCACCGGGAAAGAAGGTAGGAGCCGTATGTGGATGTGTGGGAAGGAAGGAGCCACATGTGGATGTGTGGGAAGGAAGGAGCCACATGTGGATCGTAAACAGCAGCTGAGACAAGCCAGGATCTCTGTCCTGAGTTTTTATAGAGACATTTTCTACAGGAAAAACAAAGTAATTTTTTTATTGGAAGAAATTTTTTAAGCAAAGAAGCCCTCCATTTCAATTGGAAGGTAAAAAAGCAATGTAATACTGTATGAGGAGTTACACATACTGAATATCAACCAGCTAACTACAGTATGATTTCACCTTTGGCCACTTGAAGTCATTATTTGAAAGAAGGGCAAGCGGGGTTGTGTAGATGCTTCTGTTGACAAAGGACTTACGACATAAGCATGATGACCTGAGTATGATCCCAAGGAGCCAAATGCTGCAAGAAGAGAAATGACTCCTGAAACTTATCCCCAAATCTCCACATGTTCACCATGGCTTATGTGCCCACTTAAACACACATGCACACACACACACAGGCACACACACACACATGAGCACCCACACAGGCACACGCACAAAACTACACACACAGGCACACACACTAGATAGATAGATAGATAGATAGATAGATAGATAGAGTAATAAAGTAATATAAAATAAAAATTCTTGCCAGGAATGCTGGCGTGCACCTTTAATTTCAGCACTCAGAAGACAAGAGGCAGGTGGATCTCTATGAGTTCAGGACCAAACTGGTTTACACTGGGTTCCAGGACATCCGGGGTTACATAGTGAGATTCTGTCTCAAAATAAAATAAAAAAAAATCTTAAGGTATATTATTGTTTGAAAATAATTTTAAGCTATGTTATTCTCTGTTATAAAACCCATATTTGCTGTATACAACATTGGTACTCTAATAAAATATTTATCACTACAAAGCATACAAAAGCATCAGACAGATTTGATTGAAGAAATGAAAACTGGATTCTGCATCTTCACTGAGTGCATCATCATTTTTATTGATGGTTTGTATGAAAATGTAGACAGCATCCCTCTCTCCTGCATGTGTGTCATGACATCAAAGGTACCACCTCAATAAGCAGTTTGGGATCACTAGCATTTAATCCTTGGAATAGTAGTAGAACAATCAATAAAGACCTAATTTGGAGAGATTGAAGAGCAGACCTACAAATGGAGGCCCAGGTTCACAGGAAACAGTAAAGGTGACCTGAGATGGACAGTTAACTACAAGATCAGTCAGGGCCACATAAAGTCCCATAGTAAACCCCAGATTCTGATCACACATTGAAAGAGCATCATTCAATTGTTGTTGATCATCACTCTTTACTCTTTAGTATCTGGGGACTGAGTGAAACTGTCTCACAGCACTATGTTTAACCTTTCTGGGAATGTTTGGGCTCCTCCTGACAGCCTCATGCACACAGAGTCAGTCTGTCTAGTAACAAAGTAGATACAAAACTTTGAAAGGGCACATTTTGGGTCATTTGAAAGTAATTACTTCTCAGATAATATAAACTTGTTAACAGACATTTGCTTGGAAAGCAGCAACCTTTAAACAACTGAAAAAGAGTTGTAGCAGGTAAATTATAAATAGTATAACAGTTTATAAGAATCCTCCATTTAAAATTTAAAAAAAGAGGGAGAACCAGTGGGGGTGTCACATGCCTTTAATCCTAGCACTTGGAAAGTAAAGGCAAATGGATCTTTGTGAGTTCAAGGCCAATCTGGTACTTAGGAAGTTCTTGGCTGCTACATGGTGAGATCTTGTCTTAAAAACCAAAACCAAAACAAACAAAAACAAACAAACAAACAGAGAAAGAAAAATGTTTTTGATAGGACTTCGCTTGCTTTCCCCTGGGCTGTTAAGCATGGTGGATAGACCATTGAAGGCGGAGGGATGTGTGATGTGGACCACGTGGGAGAGAGAGATGGTCATGATTAGTGACCAAAACAAACACAACACTGTGGTGTTGACAGCCCTGTCCACACTCTGAGGATGCTGCTTTGTGAGTTATATCATCCCCTAGACTGACTCCATTCTGAAAAATCTACCATATAAAAATGCTTGGCATTCCAACTATATCTGGGATTTCAGAGTCAGGCTTCCTGTGTGACGAGGTTTAAAGGTTCCTTCACAGAGACACATGCTTTAGGTGGGAGCTCCAGCTTTATTCCTAGATCCTTTCCAGGCATCATGACACTTAGGAATTTCAAAGGCTAGGATATGGAAGAATGATGCTCCCACAAATTTTGTTATTATGCCAACAGCACTGATAAAAAGACAAAACCATATTAATTGTATACCTATTATGTGACAGAATCAGGAAATGTGCTGATAAACAAAGGTAAGGGGGTTTCCAGAACTATAAAATAATGTATAATCTGAAAATTATATTTAGTATAGTCTCCTGCTGTTCATTTGATCTCAACACTGTTCATTCTACACAATGGCATTGTTACATATTTCTTTTTTTCTTGTCACTATTTTATTTTATTTTATCTAGAAAATAAAGTCCTTTTTCCTATGTAAAATAAAATAAAAAATAAATAATAAATAATTTAGTAGTACATAAATAAAAAAGAAAGTATATGAGTGTGTGAGCTCAGAAGTTAAGGCTGATAAAACTAGATAAAACCCTGAGATCTTACCAAGCTTGATAGCAATTGGATAGAGAGAAAAACTATCCAGAAAAATTAAGAAGGGAAGGGTCTAGGCAGTACAAAGAGGAGGCTTGAGTTCTGCTTCATAGAGAAATAATAGGAGAGTCAAGGAAAGCCATGTTGGAAGTGTAATGTGTTATTATAGACTGCAGTAATCGAGGAGGTGAGTCAAGCAGCATCCTCAAGAGACAGAAGGGTCCCTGCAGAGAGCAGAAAGAGCATGAACTCTGAGGGAGGAACATAGACGGACAGATCTGTGATCCATGTGCTTTTTCTGCCTCACGCTGAGTGTGGTACCTTTCCAAGGGGGCTATTTCCAGACACAATAATGAATAAGGTCAATACATAAATGTAAGTTGCTGGTAAACCATGCTGTCAAAAGTAATCCTGATAGGCCTGGTGAGCATCAAGAGGTACTGATGGTGTCAAATGGTAGTTAAGGCATAGACCGCCCTCCTACCCCTTACCCCCCCAGCCCTCCACCCCCTAACCCCCACACTCCTCTACCCCACACCCCACCCCAGGAAGACCTGAGAATCTCCTGCTAAGATGTACTAGCACGTTTCCACTCTTAACTCAACCCTGTTTCCTTTCCAGGCTCCTTAGGAAACAGCTAAATAGATACAAACACAAGTTGCAAGGCACATATGCCTTACAGAAAAAACAAAATTGCAGGTTTGAAACAAAGATTCGGGAGCTCGCAGTCAACCAGAATAACCTGTGGACCAAGTTACAGCGGATGAGACAAGATCTACAGGTGAGAGCCACTGGCTACCTGGACTCTCTGCCCTAGCCCAGGCAGCCTGCAGGGAAGGGGTGGGAGGGATGCTTCACAAAGCTTCACATCACTTGGATCACCCTATCTTCCTCCTCTCCCCCTTCCCTCGTATAGAGGAAACAATAGAACCAAATGCTCCCATATAGCATTTGGTCTCAGGATCTCTTTGTCTGTTGTCCAAACTTTTTGAGCACCCCCTTAGGAGCCTTTACCTTTGTGGGTTATATCTGTTGCTATTTTTATCCCATCAAGAAAAATAAAACTGAGAATTGTTTCAAAACATATCCATTAACTAACTGAGATATGAAATTTACAAACTACTATCTATCTGTGTAACATTTTTAAGCCACATCTGTATGTTTTCAGAGCCTGGACGTGTAGCAGTGATTTGTTTGCTTTGTTAAACCTCTATAATGTCTGACTTAATGAAAGACAGCCGATCTTTTTTCACTGAACCATCTATTATGAAACATTTATTTAGGGTGTATGAAGAATCCAGTCTCACATAGCAGTGCAGTTAAAAGAAAAGGAAATCATCGGTAGCCTTTCACATAACTAAGGTATTATCCACTGACACAACATCAAACATAATAATCAATTGTTTTTTAAAGGATAGGTGCATTATGAAATCTAAAACCAAATCTGCTTCATATTCGACTTTATTAAAATCCCAGTGTCCTAGCTGCTCTCTGAGCAGAACTATCCATGTTTCATTTTGTAACATATTGGCCACGTGGTGAATATTGACTAACTGAGCTTCCCAGAGCCTGCCAGTTTCATTATACAAGATTTTTTTTTTAAGAAAGAAAGATATGAAAAATTCTCATATTTAGTTTCACCAATAATGTTGTCAGAGAAAAAGAACATTTAAGAATTGGATAGCTATTCCACTCACCCGTGGCAGATACAAGCTTTCTAAAATTTTAATTATTACTTGAAACCTTGACTATTATAAATGAGAGCAAATAAAGTTATTAATTTTCTTTGTAGTGTCATATTCATTTTCTTCTTCTTTTCCCCCAGAAAATTATTGCCTAATGCCCCAGACTAATTGATTATAATCTATCAGCCTTTCCTTGACACAAGAGGCAACATCTGTGTTTCAGGATGCATCTGAAATATTATATGGGTGCTTTCCATTTCACTTCACACAATATTGAAAAGACAGATTACTGATAAAATTTGAAGCTTTTGCTATTTTACAAAATATCAAGTGAAGTCCCCTACTTCTTAACTGGTAGTACATGAGTTTTATGTGTTAATGTCTCTTGGATTCCTGCTGCGGCAGTGATGTCTCATTTATTGCTGATTGTGAACCAACCATGCACATGTCAGTGCAATAGACAAATGACTCAAAGAGAGAAATAATTTTACTCCACAGACTCTTAAAAGAATCCTTAGGATCCTGAGGACCCTGGCTCCAACACGAAAAAGAGTGAAACACATCCCTAAACTTTTGTGCCTCCAGCTTCTTGAAGTCCCTCAAAACATCTCTCAGGCCTATCATTAGGAACATTGTTTTATTATAATAATCTGTGTTTGTCAATCACCGTGAGCATATGTTTTCAGAAATTTCTTATGACACTTTTAGGATCAGACATGTTCAGGACTAGATGTTTTTCCAATTTTTTAGGATTATTTCATTTTACAACCAGAGCTATCTCAGTCTTGCAGAGTTTTAAATTGATGTTCAACAACATAAAACAAAATTACTGAATTATCAAGAGTGCATGAAACACGCCTCTAATGTTGTTGGGATTTTGAAATGTAATGCATTTGTGGAAAAAGGAAGGATTATTTCTCCCTAAAGTTTTTCTTTACCCAGGTTATGTTGCAAACACCTCATCCTGCATCTGCATCTCACAGCATGGCATCCAAGACTGATTATTCTTTACCTTGTGATGGGCTATGGAGAGGAGACTCTTCCAGTACCCAGAGTGCTACTAGGTATGGTCCAGGATGGAAACTTCTCCCTGAATATGCCAACACTGACAGAAATCACAAACGACAAACAAGTTCCGGGAAAGCTTTACCAGACTCTGAAAACCCAGAGATCATTTTGCAGAGCACCAGGACACAAAGCAACCCACAAAAGATGCTAAGGGAAGTCCATACCTCCTCATCTGCTTGCCAGGAGGGACTGCAGGACAGTCCCCAGATTCCTCCTGCTGAAGTGAGCAGCCCTGCTGTGGCACCTTCAGCAGAGAAAGAGATAGACCACCAGACCAGTGAAATGAGGAATGTCCTGGAAGAAGAGGAACTACAGACCCTGCTGCCCAGACTCCTAGATGCCTTTGACCTAGACACACCCTCAGGTGAAATGCACTTTGGGTTTTGTAGTTTGAGTTGTGTGTTCTGTTGTATTTGCTGTGTGTTTGTTTGTTTGAGACAAGGTCTCAGGATGTAGCCAAAGCTGACCTTGAACTCACATCCTCTGCTTTGAGGAGTGCTGGTCAGGTAAGGTTTTTCACAGCTAAAAGAGAGGGATGGCCAGGAACTCAGGCTGCCTGTTAAAACACTGAGCTCAGGTCATTACTAAGTCTTAAAATTCAATCTGTGGCATTGGTTAATTCATAAGATCACAGTGAATACTAAAAGTTATCAATCATGTGAGACTTTACTATATCATCTAGCACGTAGCATTGAGCAAATATGTATTATTTTAAAAGTATAATTGTTGTTAGCAACCTTAAATCGTGCATAACTAAGCAGTCCAAAGCTATCATTTTAGTTTTTTCTTTTCTTTCTTTCTTTTTTTTATTTAAAAAGTTTTTTTCGGGGCTGGAGAGATGGCTCAGCAGTTAAGAGCACTGACTGCTCTTCCAGAGGACCGGGGTTCAATTCCCAGCACCCACATGGCAGCTCACAACTGTCTGTAGTTCCAGTTCCCACTTCCAGGCAAACACCAAGGCAAATAAATAAAAAGTTTTTTTTAAAAAAAAGGTTTTTTCCATGTATCTCCTTGCTTGCCCTCCCTTCCCTTCTTTGTAGTGGGATTATGTTGGGATATTGTAAACATTTGTCCTTCCTACTGGTTTAATAAAAAGCTAATTGGCCAGAAGCAGAAAGGAAGTGTGGGTGGGACTACCAGACTAAGAAAATTTTGGAAGCATCTCAGAGTAGAGATTCCTTAGAGATTCCAGGAGATGCAGAGGAAAGAAGTTGAAATGCTGTTGAGAAAAGGTGCTGAGCTGCATGGCTGAACAAGAATCACGGGCTGAGTTAAGATGAAGGAGTTAGCAAGTTTTATGTCTAGGCCCTAGGTCAATCAGCATAAGATTAATGTAAACATCTGTGTGTTCCCGTGGGACTGTGGGACTGCCGGTTAGTGGGTCATAACTTCAGGACAAGACCCAAAAGTCCGGGCCAGAAACAGTACAACCCTCCTCCCTCAGCCTCCTGCACCCCATCCCTCCATCCCCTACCCCCAAAGAACAAGGAGTCCCAAGGTGGGTCAGTTCAGCCTTGTGCATCCATTTGTGGCAGGTCTGATTCCCTCATCCCAATATCAAGACAGGGTTAGACACTCCTCTGCAAAGAATGGCCTCCAAGATGCCAGTCTATGCACAAGAACACTGTCTGATCCCACCCCAAGAGGCTCAACATACTGCCCATGTCAGTGGACAGTTGCCTAACCTTGGAGGGCCTAGTTCCTTTTTCCAATGGTTCCCCAGTGGCCGTTCTTGATTCAGTGAGCTCCCCTAGAACTCCAACCAGCCATCTCTGTGGGACTCCTCCTCCTTATTCCTATCCCCTTGCTCATATAGACTCTCCTCTCTCTCTCTCTAGCTGAATGGGGAGCTTGACCTGGTGCTTAGCTATGGCTCTCACTTCTGTCTCTATCCATTGCTGGATGAAGGTTCTATAATGACACTTAGGGTGGTCATTCATTTGATTATATGGGAAGTCCTGCTTAGGCACCCCTCCACTATTGGTTGGAGTCCTAGCCAGGGACATCCTGTGAGTTCTTGGAGGTTTCCCTAGCACCTGGTCTCTTTCCAGCCCCACACTGGCTTCCTTCATCAAGATATTCATCTCTTTTTTTCTCCCTCTTTGTTGCTCTTCTCACTCAATTATCTCCTTTTCTCATGATTTGTTCCCATCTCTCCTTGGTCACTAGCTGTTACAATCCCAATTTACTAAGGATATCGTCTCTATTTTCTCTTCCTAGAGGGATCCCTGGATATCTCTCTTAAGTTCCTTCTGATCACAAGCTGTTCAGAGGTTGTGGCTTGCAGTTTGAGTATTCTTTGCTTTTCGTCTAAAATCCACTTATGAGTATGTACATCTCACACTTATTTTTCTGGGCTTGTGATACCTCACTGAAAAGGATATTCTCAAAATCCATCCATTTGCCTGCAAATTTTAGGATGTCATTTTTTTTTTTTACTGCTGAGTCATACTCTATTGTGAAAATATACAATTTGTTAATCCATTCTTCAGTTGAGGGGCATATAGGTTGTTTTCAATTCTTGCTATTACAAATAATGCTGCTATGAACATAGTTGAGCTAATGCCTTTGGGGTAAGAATGTGCATCCTTTGGGTATATGCCCAATAGTGGTATTGCTGGGTCCTTGGGGAGATTGATTTCCAGTTTTCTGAGGAACCACCATACTGCTTTCCAAAGGAGCTGAACAAGTTTACACTCTCACCAACAATGGAGGAGTGTTCCCCTTGCTCCACATCCTCTCCAGCATAGGCTGTGATCCTTGTTTTTGATCTTAGTCATTCTGACAGGTGTAAGATGGTATCTCTGATGCAAAGCCACCATTGTGAAATGAGGACAATGATGCCTCTGTTGTGGCATGGCAGAGTGAGGTTTCTCTGTCCTAAGTTGTGCTGTCTTTGTCAACTGTAACTCATCGCTAAGTTAGAAAGGCTTTTGGTCCTCTCCTAAAACTCTGCTTTGCAGCCACACCATCTTCTTTTTATTTACAACACACACAGATATATATCTACTGTGATGAACAGTTTTCCAATGGGAAATCTGTACAATCTAGAGATTTGTGGTACAGTGAAAATGGCATTTGTGTGTGTGTTCCTAAACTGGAAGAGGCCTTCTCAACATACTTATATCTTAATATACTAATTTTCTACAGATTCCATACAACAGTACAGAGGAGGGAATTTGAGTAGAAAGGAAAGGGAAATAAATAAAAAATTTTAAATACAAAAGGAAAAAGAGAAAGGAGAGGAAAGAGGGGAGGGGAGGGATGGGGGAGCAGGGAGGGCAGGCTAAAAAGAGAAGAAGAGAGGGGGAAAGAAGGGATAATTTTTTTCTTTGTCCTGGAGGATACAAATCCAAGCTCAAGGTGTCAGTGACACTGGCTTCTTCCAAGCTTCTTTTCTTCATTTGCTGGTTGTCATCTTTTATCCATGTCTGCGAGGCCTTAAGTCTGTGTATGTTTACGACCTCCTCTTCTTTTAGTGACACCAAGCATATTTTAAGAAGGCCATCCCAATGACCTAAACTTATCTTTTACACACACACACACACACACCAAACAAACAAACAAATAAAAAACCTCCGAGTTCATTTAGGGTTGTAGCTATCTTTCTAAAGATTCTGTCCCTAAATATAGTCATATTCTAAGGTTCTGTGATTAAACCTTTATAATATAAATTTGAGGCTTTGAAAGTCACAATTCTGCCATGACAATTGGAGAGCTATAACGTAGGCACACAATATAATGAAAATTTTATACAGAACTTGGTAGAATCTGGTCAATGAAATAGAAAGTATTGTAGTAAATAGAGTTGAAGTCACAGTCATAGATAGTATAATAGAAAATGAATTCTCAGAGATACCAAGGGCATAGGACAAAACCAGGATGAAAACTCCTTATGCCTCATTCTTAAGTCACACAAAATTCCATGCTCTGTGGTTCTGCCTTAAGCATCTTTGGGGTCATGATGAGTATTCAAAATAAAGTCAATATCCACTTCACCTTTTCAGAAAAATGTCACTAGTCAATTAGGCTTTATTGGAAAGATTTTAGTTTTTTTTTTTTAAATTTTATCCTTGCTTTTTGCTTTTTTTTGTTTTTCCATGTGAGCTGATAAAGGTTTCTGAATCTAAAACTTTTTATTGGGTCATCCCTAAAAATGTAGTAGCTACAGTTAGATTCCTCATCATCTATATTTTAACATCTTAACAACTTTTGCCCAGTTTCATACCTAAAGGCAAAAGATTAATGTCTATTTAGGTAACTTTTTCAAAGTATGTATAAATAAATATATTTATATGTATTTATCATCATTGTACTATTAAAAGAAATTAATATAATATTTTAAATTAGAAAAGAGTAAGTATATTTCTAAGTTTAAAGGATGTGATAATGTGTAATTAGAATTATGTAATCTTTTAGAAAGTACTTTTTAAGTGTCAATTTTTCACCTGTCCACTTTCATTCACAGCCTCAGTAGAACCATTGAGATGTTATTTCAACATACATTATTATTCTACAAATATTTTTATAATTAAAAAAAATAGTAATTTTCTTTAGTATGTAAAATATCTGCATGGGTTGCACCTGCAGACACACTCATGGAGTCCAGAAAAGAACATCAGCGTTCCTGTCCTAACACTCTGTACTTTGTTCCCTCAAGACAGGATTTCTCACTGAACCTGGATGTTTCTGTCTCCATTTCCCACTGTGCTATGGTTACAGCTCTGTGCAGCCATGTGCAGATTTTTATGTGGGCATGAGGGATTTGAACTCAGGTCTTCATGTTTGTGCAGCCAGCATCCTTCCTCACTGATCAGTCCCCTCGAACCCCCAGAATGATCATTTTTAAGATTTATTTAAATTTATTATTTCTGTATTTGCCATCTTTCTTTGTGTGGCTCAAGAATAAGGCAGGAGGATGTGTGTTAACCTCATAGATACTAGTTTTTATTGTGCATCTTTTCACTTAAGTATGTTTTTACTTGGTTTTTATTTTTATTTTGCAACAGGACCTTATGTAGCCCAGGGTGACATAAACTTGTTAAACATAAAAAGATAACCTTGAACTTCTGGTTCTCCATCCTCTACTTTCCCAGGACTAGGATTTCAGTTATGTGCAATTACTCCCAACTGATCTAGTGTGAGGGTCAACCCTCTATATGCTTGGCAAGCTGTGTGCTCATGCTCCAAATCCCATATTTACATCTTTATCCTTATTTCAATTTGGTATAGATATAATCTTTTTTAAAAAACACCACTACACCATTGATAGTATGGATTATATAAAAAAATTCTCCATAACCTATGATCTATTCATTATTTATGCTGACTCACCAACATTACGCTAAAGTTAATCAGAGCCAGATATATTACAACTACATCCATGAACATGTAGGAAGTGCAGATAAATTAAATTGAGCTAAATTATCGGCTACTTGTGTTTATTTTTATGCTTTCTCTTGAAATACCACATAACAACAAAAAGTTTCTCATCACTTTACTGTTTTACTTTTATTAAAGGAATTGTTTTTAGAAGTTAGAAATACCTACTATTGGTATATAATAGCCTAAAATTTACCTGGAGGCTCACTGCATTCATCTAGTATGGCAATTAGCTTAGTAGTTGATTGCCTTCATAGATTACAGTTTTGTTAAGAAGCCACATTTTGTAAATGAAGATGAACTTTATATTATATAAAAGCTTAAGGGGAATGAACAGAAAACTTGATGATCATTTTGAGGCCACTATTTATGTTAGCTATTTATGTTAGAATGATTCAATATCAAGATCCAAAATAATGAGATTTCCAGAGACCGTGGAAGTTATAATTGAGAGAAAGGAAGAAGGGCATGTAAAGAGGTCTCCAAACCTCTTTAAATTCTGAATATTGAAAGTTAGTAGCAAATGACTTAGGTTAAAACATTCAGAAAAAAGTATAAATTTGAAGAAATGTTTAATATTCTTTTCTCCCGTGAAAAAAGAAAAAACATAACCTCTGGCTTTATTATCTAATTTCATTATTTAGTTCCATTTGAGTTGAAGTTTCCCTTGAACATCTGGTGAATTCTTTGTATTTCTGCTATTCTGCACTGCCCTCCAGCTGGCACTCATTGTTTCAGCTGTGTGCCAGGAAGACAGGAGCTGTGTGGCCAGAGCAGGTGGGCAAGGCTTGAAAGCACACACTGGTGGGTCAACATAAAAGGGTTTGCCAAGACTCCTTCCTCACACTCACTACAAAACATGATCCTAAGAGGAATGATGTTGATGTGTGCCTTTTAATCCCAGCACGCAGGAAGCAGAGATAGGGGGATCTCTGTGAGTTCAAGGCCAGCCTTGTCTACAGAGTATGTTTCAGGAAATACAGAGCTATACAGAGAAACCCTGTCGCAGAAAAATAAATAAAATAAATAAGAATCCTGTGATGCTAAATAAAACACAAATCCCATATTTTTGCTCTGGAAGAAAACAGTTTGACAGTGTATCTGACACTGTAACTTTTTAAAGATCTGGTTTAATAAATAATAATAAAGAATTTATGCATAATTTTGAGATATCAAGACTACATAAATCTAGTCATGTGTATTTATATATGCACTGTTTTATCATTAGAAGGAAAAATCATAAGTCAAGAGTATTTCTAAACTCAAATGACATAGTAATACAAAATATGCAATCATCATTTATATATAGGAGGATTACTAATTTTTAAAATTAATCTTGTAACCTGTCACATTATTGAAGCTGTAGGAGTTCCCTGGCAGAATTTTTGGGGTCACCTATGTATACTATCATATCATCTGCAAACAGTAGAAATTTGACTTCTTTCTTTCCAATTGTACCCCTTGCTCTTTTAGTTGTCTTACTGCTCTATCTAGGACTTTCAGTGCTATATTGAATAGATATGAAGAGAGTGACAGCCTTGTCTTGTTCCTGATTTTAGTGGAATCACTTTGTGTTTCTCTCTATTCAGTTTGATGCTGGCTTTTGGCTTGCTGTATGTTGCCTTTATTATGTTTTGGTATGTTCTTTGTATTCCTGATCTCTCCAAGACCTTTATCATGAAGGACTCTTAGATTTTCTCAAAGGCTTTTTTATCATCTAATGAGATAATTATGTGGTTTTTTTTATTCTTTCAGTTTGTTTATACAGTGGATTATGTTTCTTTTAGAAAATTTGAAGTCCCACGATTTCATCTGTTTCCAGTTATAGTATCAGTAAGAACATTAAAATGCTCAGGTCTTATTGATGGTGGTAACAGTAGTAAAGACTTTCATGGGTTTTTTTTTTAATCTGTCTTCCAGGATTGAAAGGAGCTATCCATTTTACACAATGGGGGCTTTTTAACAACAAAAACAGAAGCCGGGACTAGCAGGAAGAGTGGGGAAGTTCCTGACAGTTTATGAAACCTGTTGTTGGAGCTTTTTCATGAGAATACATGAGAATCTTTATGAGACTGAAGAGTGGGAGAGGTGGTGATTTTTTTCCTAGTTGTGTGGGTACTAACACAAAGTGGGAGCGGGGGAGGTGGGGGAGAAGATGAGAAACTTGATCCAGTCAAAGCAACAAGACAGAACTCCAGATATGGACTTTAATGATGAAGAAATAGATGATGACCTGACAGAGAATTCAACATAACCACCAGATAATGAAGACATGTAATAAGGAAGCAGGAAGGAGACTCATCTGATTAAAATAAGGCAAGCAGCAAGGGAGGGATGGCGGAGGAACAGTAGCTGGAGAAGGGAAATGAATAGGAACAAAGATGATGCTAGGTATATAAACATTCCATCATGAAAGTCATTCCTTAAACTTAACTTAATATTTATAAATTGTCAGAAAGATAGTCAGTGAGCTCAGGCGATCAATGAATAAAAAAATGAGAATTTTAACAAAAAGCAAAGTGTGTTAAATTAAACCAAAACTCAAATAAATAAGCAAATAAGCAAAATTTTCAATAGAGGGGTTCAATGAAAAATTATATTACGCTATAGAGAGAGCATCTGAAGTTAGCAACAGGAGAAAAATGAAGAGAGAGAAATGCCCAAGAGAGATATGTGATGCTGGGTGGCCACTATTGTGCCCATTTCACAAGTTCTAGGTGCAGAGCAGAGAGGGGCAGACAGAACACCCAAAGAAGCAATGACCCAAACCATCAAGTATTCAAGACAATGGAGTTCCAGAAGAATGAAGCCCTAAAGACTCCAAATTAGATGAACTCAAAGGAGTCTGCCACAAAACAAGACACATGATAACCAAATTGTCAGAAGTCAAATACAAAAGAAATTTTTGAACATGGCAAGTGACCCTCATAATACAATAAACATATTTGTCAGGCTAGAGAGAAATTATGTCATGTGTTTAAAAATGTGGAAAGAATAATAACACTACCAGCCAAAACTATTGTAGCCCCAAGGCCATTTGTTGAAAGTAAATATATTAGAGAAGGGTACATAAGACCACAATACTGAAATGAGGTGTGTATCCCCTTGACTGGCTTGGTTGCTCTAAGAAGAATACAGAATTAGTGCTCCAGTTACCCAGAAGAGTAATTATAGACTAGACAGCTCAATAGTTTCTAGTCTCTATATCTACTACTAATAGTCTTCTACCACATTCCTGACTTAAATTATACTTAAGTGAATCATTTTGCTATTGTGATTCCCTCTAGACCACTAGTTTTACATCTCGTTAGTGCTGAATCTATGTGCTATTTTATTTCAATACACACACACACACATTCAGACTAAGTAACAGGCTATGCACAAACATGTACCTGTACGTGTGAGTGTGCATGTGTGTGTGTGTGTGTGTGTTTTACAAGTATAGATCAAGTTGTGGGCCACATGGCCACTTTTAGATATTTTTGAAAGAGGGGGTGGAGCTTAAAAGAACACGAAGAAAAACTCTTGTGATATGAATTACTGCTGTTCTATTTCTGAATTACTATATTTAAAGTTTTATTGCTTTTGGTAAGATTGTCATTTTTGCTATGTTGATCCTACCTATCCAAGATCATGAGATATCTTTCCATTTTCTGATATTTTCTTCAAAGACTAAGTTCTTGTCATACAGATTTTTCACTTAGTTGGTTAGCATTACCCAAAGATATGTGATGTTTTTTGTGGCTATTGTAAAATATTCCCTGATTTCTTTCTCGGCCTGTTTATCATTTGTATATAGGAGGGCTACTGATTTGTTTTTATTTAGCCTTGTATCCTGCCACATTACTGAAGATGTTGATCATCTACAGGAGTTCCCTGGCAAAGTTTTTGGGGTCACATACTATCATCCATCTGCAAATAGTGAAAATGTTTCCAATTTGTACTCCTTGCTCTTTTTTTCTTTTAGTTGTCTTACTGCTCTATCTAGGACTTTCAGTGCTATATTGAACAGATATGAAGAGAGTGACAGCCTTGTCTTGTTCCTGATTTTAGTGGAATCACTTTGTGTTTCTCTCCATTTAGTTTGATGCTGGCTGTTGGCTTGCTGTATGTTGCCTTTATTATGTTTTGGTATGTTCTTTGTATTCCTGATCTCTCCAAGACCTTTATCCTAAAGAGGTGTTAGACTTTATCAAAAGCTTTTTCATCATCTAATGAGATGATTGTATGTTTTTTTATTCTTTAAGTTTGTTTATGTAGTGGATTACATTGACAGATTTTCATACGTTGAATCATCTCTGCATTTCTGGGATGAAGCCTACTTGATCATAAGGGATAATTTCTTTTGCTGTGTTCTTTCATTTTGTTTTTCAGTATTTTATTGAGGATTTTTGCATCAATATTAATGAGGAAGATTGGTTTGTAATTCTCTTTCCTACTTGTATCTTTGTGTGGTTAGAGTATCAGGATAACTGTAGCCTTGTAAAAAAATTTTGGCAATGTTTCTATTGTTCCACAAAATTTAAGGAGTATTACTATTAGTTATTCTTTGATATTCTGGTATAATTCTGTGCTGAAAACATCTGGCCCTGGACTTTTACTGTGAAGTAAAATGCCAAAGCATACAACTTTTCTAAAAGTTAGTTTATTAACATGTCATTCACATACCCTGTTTATTTACAGATAATCATTCTTAACAGTTTAGGATGTTTTAAAGATTAAATATATAAATTTTTTAAAAACAACAGCAGCCAAATTCTGTTAGTTCTAGGACACAATCTTTATTAAAACAAATTGTAGGAAACACTCAAATCTTTTTTTAAAATTAAATTATTTTTAGCTTAATATATGTGCTGTATTTACATCAGTTATTTCCTCCTGCTCCCTTCATCCCTCTGGCCCCTTTCATATCTATAATGTTTCTAAATATAATATGAAGAAATATATAAATATAACCTGCTAAGTCCATAAAGTGTTCCTGTATGTATATGTTTTTAGGATCAACTGCTTGGTATTACATAACCAGTTAGAGGCTCATCTCTGGAGGGGACTAATTCTCCCTCTCGCAGTAGTCCTTAATTGCTTGTAGCTCTTTAAGTAGTGGCGGAGCCCCATGAGATTTTCCTCCACCCAAATGAGCATTTGAACTGGTATTATCATTGTCTAGGTCTTAAACAAGGCAGCCATATTGCTGAAATTTCATGGATACAACTTCCCTGTCATATATAGAAGACACCATCCCACAGTAGATGTCCTGGTCCTCTGGGCCTCTCTACCCCCTCTTTGATGATATTCCCTGAGTCTTAGGTATAGAGGTTGCTGTATTATGGTTCAAATGATGTTGGGATCCTTGCAATCAATTATTCTTTGCATTTCAACAGGCTGTGGCTTTCTTTGGGGGGAGGTCTCTGCCTTCTGTTAGCTGCAGGGAGGTGGTCTCAGAATATGGTTCCTCAACCAGCTGCACCAGTGTCACCTGGAATTTGCAGATAAAGAATTGCTGGTTAAGAGGTGAGGAGGGCTCGGCGGGCCTCAGCGCCTGTATCCTGGCCTGGGAGGGAGAGCTGACCTCACACTGCTTCCGGTTCCGCCACCGGGACCTGTGCTCTCTGCGGCGTCCCAGCGCACTTTGGAGCAGGGGCAGCTGAACTCTGCACCTGGCCACACCCGCAGCTCCTGCTGCTCAGGGAATCTGCTAGGAGCCCTACTGCGACCCTGAACTGAGTGAACTGAGCAAACCAACTGCAGGGGTCTCTGAGGGGCAGATTCGAAGCCTGACCAGAGGTGAGG
>PVIH01017233.1:0-25779 GCA_004025045.1 Sigmodon hispidus
ACTTGAGAACAGTTAAATCTGTGGATATAAACAACACCTATAGGTTCCTCCCGATAGCCTGCGACCTCCCACCCAGCAGCTTTTGACCAAGTTTACAGTACTAGACATAAAATCCCTAACACAGGCTTCCAATCCAGTCAGAAAACAGTTGGATGCCCTGATAGCCATCAAGCTACTATTATATCAGTGGGCACATCTTGCTTGGAGGGGTGGTATTGTACCCTCCAAGCAGGGTCTAGAAATGGGTAAGACCACTGCTTCTTTTCTCCCCAGAAGCCCACATAGCACCTTCCAGCACTATGAAAGCTAACCAGCAAGGAGTATTTCCTGGTTAGTTTGAGATTGATTTATTAATTGGGTGCAACCAAAATGGTGGCATTTTCAGCAGTAGAGTCTTTCCATTTTGCTGTGATGGGCAACTAACAGCATGGCAATGGCTCATGTTGTTTAGGATGTCTCTGTGCCTTCCTGATCAATAACTTGTGGGGAGGTATCAAGTACCTGATACTGAGATTTTAATTAAATAGTCCATGTCTTCTGTGAATAGTATTGCCCATCTATGAAGGATATCTCTGTAGCTGGAAATTTTTCTGTGTCCCAAAGCCACTCAGCTCCAAATAAACACACAGAAGCTTATATTAATTACAGATTGTTTAGAATATGGTTCAGGCTTCTTGCTAGCTTTTGCATCTTAAGTCAACCCATTTCTATTAATTTATGCTTAATTATTAATTTAGGCTTGTGGCTTAACTGTGTTCCATTACATCCTGTTCCTCTGGCAGCATTTGTCCTCACTCTGTCTTTTTTCTCCCTTCCTCTCTGCTTGCATTTCCTTCCTGGCTGTAAGCTGCCTCACTATAGGCCAAAACAGCTTCTTTATTAACCAATGGAAGCAGCACATGTTCACAACATATGTAAAGGCATCCCCTATCACTTTCCCTTTTCAGTCTAATCAAAAAAGGAAGGTTTCATTTAACATAGTAAAATTGCATAAAACAACACAGTTATCAAGAAAGAATTATAGTTACAATATCTAGTCAGTACCCTTTCAAACATACACACACACACTCACGATTTGTTATTTTTAAAAATTTTATGTGTATGAGTGTTGAGCCTGCATGTATACTTCACTTTTAATCTGGAGTGTCCCCTTGATTTCTCATGTCACTGCTTCTGCTGTCCCTCTCATTCTACTTTTCATTTGGGTTGCAAGACCATAGATTTCCATATTGCCTTTTCATTTTAGGGAAGCCTTCTCCATCCCCTTATCTCCCTGTTCCCTGCCTTTATCTGGATATGAGCTTTCTCACCCCAGGATTCTCCTTATATACCTTCATTTTACCCATATTTCACTGCCCCCTCTTAATGATAGAGCATATTCTTAATAAATGATTTCAGTGACTTTTAGTTCCAAGTTATTTTTTTTCTTTCTTCTTTTTTAAAGCTTTTTTTAAAATTTTTTTAAAATTTTTTTTTATTTGCCTTGGTGTTTGCCTGGGACTGGGAACTGGAATTACAGACAGTTGTGAGCTACCATGTGGATGCTGGGAACTGAACCCCAGTCCTCTGGAAGAACAGTCAGTGCTCTTAACCACTGAACCATCTCTCTAGTCCCCAAGTTATTTTTCTTTCTCAGCATTGCTTGGTAAACTGAGTTTGGAGTATATTTTGCTGAGTGAATGTTGTTAGTTTTGGAAGAAGTTTCTTTTTGGCTAAACAGGTTAAATTTAGTCTCTGCACTATTATGGTGCATATCAATGAGTAGTTTTTTTGTTTTTTCTTTTTAACTCTTAGGGGGCCCACTACCCTGCTTCCAAATAAATAGATGGAGATTTATTCTTACTTATGAATGTCAGCCTTAGCTTGGCTTATTTTTAGCCAACTTTTCTAACAAATTATCCTGTTTCTCTTTACTTTTTGCCTCTGGGCTTTTTACCATATATATATTACATAATTCTTTATTGATTCTTCAGGAATTTCACATCATGCACCCCATTCCTGCTTACTTCCCTCCGAGTCCCTGCTTATCTGTTTCTTACCCCTGCAGCATCTCTTCCCCAAAAAGAAACCTCCTGAAAATTAATTAAAAACAAAACAAAAACTCCACTTTGCTTTCCAGCACCTCTTTATTCATCCTAGTGGCACTGGGAGCTGCAGTGTGTCACACAATATACCCTTTTGTACAATCGGCCCCACCCACAAAACATTGATTGCAATGAGTCATATTGATTGCAATGAGTCATTGGTCTGGTTCAAGGCCTCTAGACCCTCATTACTGGACCCTCACAGAAATCTTGGTGTTGTGAGGAGTCATAATCCTGTGGTTATCATTCTACAGGAATGACTTTTTTTTTCAGGTTCCGTTAAATTTATTTGAGTCATAAGTGTTTGGAATCTTCAAAAGCAGAAAACAGCAGCAAGTCCCCAAATTCTAAACACAAAATGAGACAAAGCAAATGACTCATTAACAACCAGGGTTAACAAATAGAAACAGCTAAAGTTTGTGCTTTAAATAAAGGGGGGAGCACTCTCTTTTGGCACTTGAGGTGGGTCGGCCTTTGTGGTAGCTGAGCTGGTTGGTCCCAGCCACTGGGATTGTGGTCCTCAACCAAGGGGCAGAGCTGGATCTCCTAGGCCTCTGGCGAGAGGTGGGTCCCTCTCCCTGGAGCGCAGGGGATAGCTCTCCTGCTGCAATATCCAGTGAGGGGTAGGGTGGGTCAGAAGGGCCCTCATACTTCAACATTCATGGTTCCTATGACTCCTTGTGGGAGCATGTGCCATGGACATCATCACAGATCCCAGCTACAGCAGGAACACAGACCCAATTATTGCCCTCGGCAGCAGCTCTGGCAGAGGTGACACTATGAACCCAAGCACAGTTATTTTTTTTTCTTTATTCTTCTAAGCAGTGTCACTCAATTGAACCCAAAGCTGGCCAATAGTACAACTAGCCAGTTTACTCCAGAGGTTTCCTTTTTCTGTCTTCTGAACATTGGAATTACAGGTGGAATACAAAACCCACCAAGTTCTGAGGATCAGAACTCTTCACAACTGCTGCCTTTATAGCAAACACATTAACAGCTGAGCCATCTCCCAAGCTCTTCATTTTTGAAAAATTAATTATTGCATGTGTGTGTGTGTGTGTGTGTGTGTGTGTGTGTGTGTGTGTGCATGAGTGCATGTGAGGGTCTAAGGACAACTTGTAGTACATGTCTCAGGGGTCTCACTCAGATCTTCAGAGTTGGTGGCCAGCACCTTAACCCCCTAAGCCAGGAAGGCCAGCACAATAGTTATTTTTAGCAAACAGTCTTCCACTTTAAATTGATTCCAACCCCAAGTGCCCTTTTCATCTATGTTCAGAATTCAGTAGGAAGTTGCACTGTTGAGATTCGGTAGTAGAGGATTTTCTTTTAAAAAATACACTGGGAGGTGGTGGTGCAGGTCTTTAATCCCAGCACTCAGGAGGCAGAGGCAGACAGAGCTCTGAGAGTTGAAGGCCAGCCTGGTCTACAGTGGGGCTACACAAAGAAACTTTGTCTTTCTTTTTTGTAAAAACCAAAAAAAAAAAAAAAAAAAAAAAAAAAAAAAAAACAAAAATGCTGCCCTTCCATTTCTAGTGTCAAGAATACACTTTAGTCTGTCTCACTCTGTGGTTTTGTCTCTCTATTGTCCTATGAGCACTCCTTGACTAGATGTGTTTAGCCACTCTGTGCCCCTGTGCCAGAGGAACAGAAGAAATAGTCCTAGAAAGCTCACTATGCAGTTACTGGAGGAAGCTTTTGTTAGTTTTGAGACAGGAGCCTGAGTTCAGGCTGGTCTCACCTCCCTTGGCTGGGATTACAGGAGCATTTCTATCCATCACACCAACTGTAGGAATGTTTGTGAGGATGACACTGCATGGTACCATATCTTCATCATGAGGACCTAAAGAACAAACAAACCTTTCAAAGTGATAGTACCTAAAACGATTATGTTCCTTTCAACCAGCTGATTTGTTTTAATCCCTTGACTACAGCATTTACTTAGGCACAAGCAGATAGGTTAGGAAGCTTCCAGCCTGCAGCCTACTTTTAGGTAGTCCATCTTTTTATTCTGTATATCTTCTTACTCCATGGCTGGCTGTGTGGCTGTGTGGCTGGCTCTTGGTGTCCTCCTTTTCTCGATCCTTCCCCTTCTCTTGATCCTGGATTTCTCTTCCTATTTATTCTTTCTGTCTGGCACTCCTACCTGACTCCTTCTCTCTTAATTAGACCAATCAGGTGTTTTAGACAGGTAAAATAATGCAGCATTGTAGAGTTAAACAAATGCAACATAAAAGAATACAACCTATCTTTGCACCATTAAACAAATACTTGACAGCATAAATGAATGTAACACATCTTCAACTAATATTATATAGCATCAATGCTAATGATTTGTATGTTTCAGCTGAACCTTGTGGCACACCAGTAACCTCAGAACTTAGAAAGCAGGGGCAGGAAGATGTGGATTTTAAAAAACTTGAAGTATGTAATTTTTTGGATTGTTTACCATTTTCTCTTTTACTGAGCTGTTGCTTTAAGTTGGGGTAAGCAAAAATATTATAATTAACTTTTGGGGTTGGGGAGGTGGCTCCATGGGTCTACCCATCAGTTCGAGTTTGTTTGTGGAACCCATGTAAGCTGGATGGAGAGAATGAGTCCACAGACCTTCACATGCACACCATGGCACATGTGATCACACATGTTAATAATAGATTTAAAAGGTTAGATCCTGCCTAGGTCATGTTATATGAGGTTATCTGTTTCTAGGTGTGTATGTGTGTGTGCCCTTGCAAAAAACTGATGGAGGCCTGCTTCCAGAGTCCTCCTGTCTTTGTCTCCCCAGCATTGGGACTGCAGACACACAGTTGTGTTCTGGTTTTTTGTTTTTAATGTGAGTGCTAAGGATCTGAACTCAGCTCTTTTACTAACAGAATCAGGCCTGCTCCTTTAACCTCTCCTGTTAGAGTTATAGAGATGTGTTCCACCCTGCCTGTTTGTTTCTTTATTTTTCTTCTCTCATTAGTTCTTACCATTTAGGTTTTTTTTTTTTTTTTTTTTTTTTTTTTTTTTTTTTTTTTTTTTTTTTTTTTTTTTTTTTTTTTTTTTTTTTTTTTTTTTTTTTTTTTTTTTTTTTTTTTTTTTTTTTTTTTAATGAAAGTTTGGCTTATTGTCCATTTGCGGAATTTGTATCCAGTAACACTGTCCTGTGACCTGCTCTTCAGTCTTTTCTACACAATGAGTTGAAGGAGGTTGGAGTTCCTGATGTCAGTGTTTAGTCAAGACCTGGAATGAAGAAAGAAAATGAAGGTTGTGAACGTTGCTATTTCTAGAGTGTCAGACTAGAAATCAAGGCTTGGAACAGAAAGACAACTCTGACAGTGCTTAATCTCTCTTGTTTTCCACTAGGGACCTCAGGGACAGCTGGCAAGTACTCTGTTACTGGGCCATGCTCCCGCCTCTCAGGTTGTCTGGTTTTTCTTAGCCAAAAGAGCAGCTTTTTATAAGCTGTCTTCAATTCAGAGAACTATTTTCAGAGTGCTTACCAGGAACTTCGGCTTTTTAATTTTTTGAGATAGGGTCTCACTCTGTAATCCAGGTTAGCCTCAAACTTGTGGCAATCATCCTGTCTCAGCCTCCTAAGTGCTGGGATTACAGGTGTGAGAAACCATGCAAACTTTTCTTTATTGTCAGTGAGTGGTTGGATCCATGAATGAGAAAAATAAATTCATTACTTTTTCTTGAGGGTAGGGAGAAACAAAGTCTGGAGGTCTGTGTCATGTTGAAACAGGTTTTTCCGTCTCCACTGAACTCAGGAGCTCTTGGAATTGAGCTGATGTTCTTTTTTAAAAAATTAAAAGATTTATATATATTAAAGATTTTACTTTTATTAATGTGTGTGTGTGTGTGTGTGTGTGTGTGTGTGTGTGTGTGTGTGCTCGCGCGCACGCGCAAGAGAGAGAGAAAGAGAGAGAGAGAGAGACACTAGAGGAGGGCATCAGATCTGTTGGAGCTGGAACTACAGGGGGCTATGAACTGCCTGACCTAAATGTTGGGGACCGAACTCTGGTCCTCCGCAGAGCAAGTGCTTTTAACTCCACAGTCCTCTCTCCAGCCCCTTCAGTTGGTGCTCTTGAAAAGGGAAAAAATAAGGTCTGGAAAACAAAACCAGACTCTAGAATAAGTCATTGACCTATAGTTATCAGTTGGCTTAAAATTAAAGTATTTGCTTAGGAGCTGTAATGTCTTTAAAACATATATGATCCTGATTTCTAATTAAGAGTTTCTTAACTGTTTTACTATGCGATACTCAAAGAGAAGTGAGTGTAAGCTGTGGCTAATTTAGTATTACAATCTCAGAACTTGACTCTGTCAGACTAGGCAGGAAGTAGGCCATTATTTTAGATATGAGAAAACAATTTAGAATTGCTAATGAAGACATAACACCACACTGATATACTGAACACTTGATACAAACTTGTATAAAGTTTAAGAATATGGAACTTGGCCTGGAGTGGATAGTGAGCTGATCCACCTTGGGACCTCTTGCCCTATTTGGGGAAGGGATGCGGGGAATGGGGAGGAGAGAGGCTGAAGGCAGACTGGGAGGGGTTGGGATGGGGAAGGGAGTTGGGACAAGGGGATACATGGATAAAAAAGAGCTTATTCTATAAAAATAAGTAAATTTAATTTAAAAAAGAATATGGAACTTGATATAAAATAGGTCCTGTCAGATGTTATATATTTTGATAGCTGATCCCTGAAATGTAGGAGGCAAAGGAAAGTAATACATTCAAGTCATCCTGTCCCCTTGCTGGAGTCCATTGCTCAGTGGCTTTCCATGATATTCTTGTAACTGGTGAAACATTAGGGCTAAGCTTATTCAGATTATGAATGACGAAAGTATTTCTGCTTGTTTATAGTTTTAGATTAAATAGCTAGTGAACATCTGAAACAGTTGAGTGTACCTAACACTGTGGAGCAAATTCTAGTTGATCTTAATAATAAAGACCCAAACCAGATATTGGAGTAAATACTAAACAATCAGAGAGATAAAGAAGCCACAGCTACTAGAGAGACTTCTTACCTCTACTGAATTCTCAGGCCAAAAGGCTGAGTTCCTGACTCTTCCTGCCTCATATTCCTGTCTCCTCTCAGCCATATCACTTTCTGTCTCTACGTGCCTAGTGCAAGGGTTGAAGGAGTGTGTCTTAAGTACTGAGATCAAAGGCATGAGATTCCAAGTGCTAGGATTAAAAAGTTGAGAGCCTCTTTAGACAGAATCAATCTCTGTAGTAGGATTATGTTTTGTACATTGTAAATATTTGTCCCTCCTACTGGTTTAATAAAATGCTGATTGGCCAAAAGACAGACAAGAAGTGTGGGTGGGGCTACCAGACTTAAAAAACCTCCCAAAAAAACCCAAAATCAAAAACCACCAACAAATACACACACAGGTCAAAATACTACTCTAAAAAAAATTACCAAGTCACATGGCTAAACAAGATAAAAATCATAAATTAATTTAAAAATTAAAAGTTAACAAATATTATAAGTGAACCATAGGCTAATCAACAAAAAATTAATATAAGCTTCTATGTGTTTCTTTAAGATTTTAAGACCACTAGTCCAAACCAAAAACTTCATACCACAAATCTCTCATAGCCCGGGGTGGTCTTGAACATCTGATCTTCTTGCTTCCTCCTCCCAAAGGCTGAGGTTAAAGGTGTGTGTCACTACCAGTTCTAGCTCTGGCCTCTGGATCTCCAAGAAAGCTCTATTTGTTAGAGCACAAACAAAATATCACCACACAATACTAAGTATCTTCTATTATTAACTTTCTAGTTGACATGCAAAATTATGAGTTTCATAACATTGTAGTATGTGTTGTAGTACCGACAGGAGAGAGTACCTGGTGGATGTGGCCCCATGCTGGCAGGTGGTGGTCCATGTGGGTGGGCACCTCAGAAAGAGACAACTCTTACTGGCTTCGCTCAAGTGAAGACTTTATTAGAGTGAGGGGGAGAGGGGAAGGGAGAGAGAGGAAAGAGAGAAAGAAAAGGGAGGTCAGAGGACAATCTATTCTGTGGGTTCCACCATGTATTCTGAGGGTCCAACTTAGGTTGTCATCTTGGAAACAAACACTTTCACCTATTCAGCTGAAGCAATTACCTACATGGTTTTTTTTTTTTTTTTTTTTTGAAAGATTTTTTTATTATGCATACAGTTTTACAGAAGAGGGCACCAGACCTCATCATAGATGGTTGTGAGCCACCATGTGGTTTTGCTGGGAATTGAACTCAGGTCCTCTGGAAGAACAGTCAGTGCTCTTAACCTCTGAGCCATCTCTCCAGCCCCTACATGGTTTTATTATTAAATAAAGTTTAGGAATCAGGTATCTGAGAAGCAGCGGAGAATCAACTAGTGATCTCCTCTGTCTCCTTCCTCCATCCAAAAGGGCCTATGACTCTTTCTAAGCCCCTCTCCCACTACTTCCTGTGTCTCTCTATAGGTCCTGGGTCCTCCAAAACCTCTAAGGCTAATTCTGGTCATCTGGTAGCTAGCTCCTCCCTCTGACTCAAGGTAAACTTTATTGGTAGTCTTGGGAGTGTCAGTGCAATCAGAATACCCCACAGCAGTCAACCGTCTTGATGGCCCCCCATTTCCATGTGTGTCATTGTACGTCACTGGCACTCCTCTCCACTGTCCTCCTATCCTATGCCCTCTTCTACTTTGCTAATATTTTTCTTCTATCTCCCCCAACAACAAAAAGGAATGGAGAGAATGCACAATCTTGTCTACTTCTGATTTCAGAGAAAATGCTGTCAGTTGCCATCACCTCCACTAGAATAATGTCAGCTATACGTTTGTTATGTATAGCTTTTATTATGTTGAGATATGTTCTTTTCATTTCTCATTTCATCAGCATTTTTATTGTGAAGGGATGCTAAACTTTGTTAAAGGTCTTTTCTGGCACCTAATTGAGATGATCATGTGGTTTCTATTCTTAAGTCTATTTATGCTTTATTACCTTTATTAACCTGTGCATGTTGAACAACCTTGTATTTCTGGAAGAAAATCAACTATGTCAAGGGGTATGATCTTCTTAATGGGTTTTTTAGTTGACCTTGCAAGAAATTTTATTGAAAAATTTTGTATCTGTGTAGCAGGCTTTCTTGGACTGCCAGCTTCCAAATCATGACACGGAGACATTATTAGTTATGAATGCTTCGTCTTAGTTTAGGCTTGTCCCACTAACACTTATAACTTAATTTAATTTGTTTCACATCATCTATTTTTTGCCTCAGGGATTTTTACCTTTCATTCATTCTGTTCTACTTTCCTGCTTCCTCCATGTCTGTCTGTCTGGTGGCTGCCTGGCTGGCCCCAGGCATCTGCCTCTCTCTCTCCCTTGTTCTCTCTTCTCTCTGTCCACCAGCCCCTTCTGTCCCTCCTCTGCCTAGCCATTGGTCATTTAGCTTTTTAGAAATGTATTAGGTACCTTAGTCAGCAAGGTGAAACAGCAACATGCTTTATATAGTTGAACACATGTAGCATAAACAAAAACAATACACCTTTACGTAATTAAGCAAATGCAATGCATTTTTACATAGCTAAACAAATATTCTATTCTACAACATCTATGACCATCATGTAAACTACATTACTTTTTCTGTTGTGTTTTTCCCCTTTGCTTTTGTTTTGTTTGAGACAGCAGTTTTCTTTGTAGCCATGGCTCACTCTGTAGACCAGGCTGATTTCAAACTCAAGAGATCTGCCTTGCCTCTGCCTCCTAAATGGTGGAGTTAAAGGTATGCATCACCACTGTACCACCACTGCCTGTCTTCTACTGTGTTTTTTATCTGGTTTTAGTATTAAAATAATATTAGCTTCATAGATTGAATTTAGTAGTGACTTTTACCATTCTGTTTTATGGAACAGTTTTGGAAACATTAGCCTTAGCTCTTTAAAAGTTTAGTAGAGGTACTAGAGAGATGACTCAGTGGTTCAGAGCATATACTGCTTTTAAAGAGTACTGGAGTTGGATTCCTAGTGCCTATGTCAGGCAGGTCACCTTCTGGAATTCCAATTTCAAGAGATATGACACCTTCTTCTGGTATTCTGGGTATTGCACTCACATGTATTTAAACATAATGCACATAATAAATAAGATATATAAAAAATAAAAGTTTGGTAGGATTTGTGCTTACTTTAACAGCACATATATAAAATTTAGTGTTACAGAGATTAGGACATGGTAAGATGTCATTCATTTTCTTTTTTGCTTGCTGCTGTTCCCCCAGTCATGATGGATTCTTATCCTCTGAAACCATAAGCCAAACAAACTCTTTCCTCCACAAAATAAATAAGGAAAAATATAAGAACTTGGGTGTGAATTTGTCAGGTCCTGAGCTTTCCTGTGTTGGGGACTCTGTTACTTCATAAGCTTTGTTTCTTAGTAAATGTCTGTGTAATATGTTATTCATTTCATTTTGGGAGGTCCTGCATGCCCGAAAACTTACCCAGTTTATCTAGATCTTCCAGTTTTCTTTTCCTAAATTTATGTTTTAAAAGTATTCATTAGGGGGCTGGAGAGATGGCTCAGCGGTTAAGAGCACCCTCTGCTCTTCCAGAGGACCCGGGTTTGATTCCCAGCACCCACATGGCAGCAAACAACTATCTGTAGTTCCAGTTCCAGGCAAACACCAAGGCAAATAAGTAAATAAATAATAAAGTTTAAAAAAAAAAAGTATTCATTAGATATCCTTTGGATTTTATTGGATCAAATTTATTGTAGTTTTCATTTTAATTTTGTTAATTGAGGTATTCTTTTTCACGTGGTTTGACTAAAGGTGTGTCCATCTTGTTTTTTTCCCTCCAAACAACTAATTTTTTAATTTTTTAAATATTTATTTATTTTTATTTTATGTGAATTGGTGTTTTGCCTGCATGTATAACTGTGTAAGGACATCAGATCTTGGAATTACAGACAGTTGTTAGCTGCCATGTGGATGCTGGGAATCGAACTCAGGTCCTCCGAAGAATAGTCAGTGCTCTTAACCACTGAGTCATCTCTCCAGCCCCAAACAACTAATTCTTAACTTGACTCTATGTATTGTTTCTTTACTTTGCATTACATTCATTTCTTCTTTGGTCTTTATTTTTCTTTACAACTACTAATTTTGAATTTGGCTACTTTTTTTAAGACCTTGAATTATATTGTTATTTATTTGAGAACTTTCTGATTTTTTAAAATATAAGCACCCATAACTGTAGACTTCCCCTTAGAATTGGTTTTACTGTGTCATAGAGCTTTCTGATAAGTTGTGCTTTCATTTTTGCTCTGGGAATTTAAAAATTTTCCAATTGCTTTCTTCAGTGACTCACTGGTCTTTCAAAGGTGTACTATTAAATCTTGGCTATCTGAGTACTTTATATGATTTCTCTTATATGAATTTTTAGCTTTATTTCTCTATGACATGATAAATTATTTCAAGAAGAACATGGCGGGTCAAACTCCCATCTCATCACTTAGAAATGGAAGCAGGAAGATTGCTCTGAGTTCAAGGCAAACCTAGAATGTTTGAAGCCAGACTGGGCTACAGAATAAGACCCTGTTCAAATTATTTGTTTTCTTTTATATTTGCTAAAAGTTGTTTTGTGAGCTGGGTAGTAGTGGTGCACACCTTTATTCTCAGCAGTCGGGAGCAGATATCTGTGAGTTTGAAGCCAGACTAGTCTGCAGAGTTAGTTCCAGGACAGCCAGAGCTGTTACACAGGGAAACTCTGTCTTGAGAAACTAAAACAACAACAACAACAGCAACAAAAAAACAAAAAACAAAGGTTGCTTTGTGTCTTAAAATGTGATCTATTCCAGGAAGCTTTCATAGACTCTTAAGAAGAACATGTATTTTGTATTCATTGGATGAAATATTTTGTAGGTGTCTTTATTCATTTGACCTATGGTCCTACTGAATAATGTCCTTTAGGGCTATGGACAGTGTACTTTCAGAATCACCTTTAGTTTGGTAGAAACAACTGAGTTCCTGATTCTTTTCTTGGCTGGTAAATTAGGTTTGATAGGCTTTTCTTTTATATAGAGTCAATGATAGAAATAACTCATGGGATTTTTTTGCTAAGATTTTATAACCAGGGCTGAAGATGTAGCTCAGTAATTAGTTTTTCCCTAGCTTGTGTATGACTCTAGTCCCCAGTACTTGGAGCAGGGGAGAGAAAAAGGACAAAAAGATGACCATGCTGGGCCATTTATAGTGGAAATATTAAGGATGGGGTGCAGTAGAAAGGTTCGATAGAAGATTTGCTGTATTAATGTGTGAGCAAGCACAGGGAATATGTCAACAGTGCCAGGCTTTTGCTTTGCCATCCACTCCTCACAACATATACCCTTTGCCATTACAGTTCACAGTTCTGTATATGAAAATAGCAGAATGGTCCTAAGGCCAGCACCTGGGTAAGAGAAGAGGAGTGGAGGAAGAAAACTGTGTGGTTCCTGTTTGACCCACAGTCTTCTTGAGTCAAAGAAAGATTGTAAATGTAAATAAATTACCTTTGGAAAGTATCAGAAGAATGTAGTTAGCCATTTTTAGAAGTGATATGGTAAATACTTAAAGTACTTGCAGTCAGGGTAGGGCATGGCTGTATTTTGATTATAACTAAGAAAATAACAAAGTAATTGCATTACATTTTTTAGAGGAAAATGTGTCTAGTTAGATGGGGGTGTAGGAATTGGCGGTTAGCAATAAAAGCATAGAAGAGGAAGTTAGAGGCCAATATAATCTGTGATCTTCTTGGCATTGCCCAGAGAAGAACCTAGAGCTTAGACACCTGATTTTGAGGATGCCATATGTACTTATTGTGGATTAACCTAGTGGTATGTATATTGATAGTTAAAAATTATTATTATTTTTAATTATTTGAGACAGGTTCTACTTTGCAGCCCAAAAAATTCAATCTTTTTGCCTCTGCCTTCTGAGTGTGTGTGTGTGTGTGTGTGTGTAGGATGTGAGCCCAAAGTTGACATTTGGTGTTTTGTGCTATTGCTTTTGTGCTTTTAATTTTCTGATACAGTATTTTTCACTGAACCTGAAGCTTAATGATCTGGTTGGGCTGGTCAGCCACTGAACTTCAAAGACTTACCTATCTCTGCTTCCCCAGGGAGGATGTTACGGGGGGGGGGGGTGCCACACTTGGCTTCTTATGTGAGTTCTGAAGATCTAATCTTAGGTTCCGATGAGTGCCCAGCTGTCATTCTGCCAACTGTGCCATCTCCCTAGCCCTCCACCATACCTGCTCATCTGCTTGTTTTTGTATTCCAGTGGGCTACTTAGGAAACATATGTTTTCCATGGTAGTAGAAAATTAGTAGGAAAGCTTGATTAGTGCTTGCAAATGAAAGGGTTGTTTCTTCCAAGTGACAGGAAGAACTAGATGGTACTTTTACAGTTTGGTTTGTACATATAGAGTATTTCACTTATGTGAAGGAGCCTGGTTTTTAGAGTGAACCTTGTCTAGGATCATGAAGAGGAGATAATAAACTTAATGTATTTTCACTTAGTCTTCTTCCTCACTCATGCAGATCTACCCATGTCACTACCCACCTAGCTTTGTGTCCTGTCCCCCACCCCTGTGTCTCTTATGTTTTTTTTAAAAAAAAGTCAAAATAAAAATACCTTGCAAAACCTAAATCAAAACAAACAATCAAAGGACCAATAAGAACAAAAAATGACAAAGCAAAAAGTCTACAAACAAAACAACCCAAAACAAGAAGTATGTTTTGTGTTAGCTATCTATCTATTCCTGGGCGTGAGGCATGTCCTGGAGTGTGGTTGTTATACCCAGTGACAGTCCATTGGAGAAAACTGATTTTCCCTTTAGCAGCAGGTATCGGTTATAGAGAATTCCTGGGTTAGGAGAGGACCTTGTGTCCATTTCTTCCTCTTAGTGCTGGGACCCCCCCATCTGGCCTGAATCTGTGTTGCGTGTGCTGCCACAGTCTCTGTGAGTTCATGTGTGGATCAGCTCTGTTGTGTCTGGAAGACCCTGATTTCTGAGAATTATCTATCATCTCTGGCTCTTAAAAATCTTAGCACCTCCTCTTCCACACAGATCCTTGAGCTTGAGGTGGGGATTGGAGGTGGCCTATGGGGTTTGATGAAGATATCTCATTTAGGAGTCAGTGTTATAAAGTCTCTCATTCTCTGCACATTGTTCAATTGTGGTTCTCTATGTTAATTCCTATGTACTGCAAGAAGAAGCTTCTCTAATGAGGGCTGAGGGAGATACTAATCTATGGGTATAGCAGTATGTCATTAAGAGTTATTTTATTCTTTGTTCCCTTAGCAGAATAATAGTATTAGGTTTTCTTCTAAGCCTGTGACCCATTTAGTCTTGGGTTCTTGGCTACTTTAGCAATGGGTTCTATCTTATGAAATGGGCTTGAAATAAAACAAAAAACAAAAATGAATGGTTGGTTACTTCTATAAAGTTGTGCCACTGTTGTACAAATATATCTGGCAGGCAGGTCACTGTTGTAGACCCCAGGGTTTATGTTTATAGTTGGGTGATAATGATGATTGTCTTTCTCTTTTGGTGCTGTACAGAGTCTCTTCCAGCACCATGAATGCTAGTTAGGATAGGTGAAGCTTTTAGTTGGACACAGTTCTACTTCTCTTTGTTGACGACATAAATGAGTAGTGTCTTCAGCAACAGGGTCTTCATCATTCTCAATAGACCTCCGTCATGTTGGGGAGAGCAACCAGTAGCCTTGGCAATAGCTGTGACATATAGAGAGGTTCCAAGGGACTCCTTTGGCCAATGACTCTGAACATTATTTTGGAAGTTTAGTGTTAATGCAGGCAGGTGACCCTTTAAATGTAGGAATAAGTTTCTGGCCTGGACATTCAATCCTGGCCTTTGTAGCCGAGACCTGCTGACCTGCAGTCCCACAGAAACACACAGAGGCTTATATTAAATTTATGCTGATTGGCCTATGGCTCAGTCATATAACTTGCTAACTCTTAATTCTTAAACTAATCCATGATTTTTATCTTGGTTAGCCATGCAGCTTGGTACCTTTTTTCAGAGTAGCATGGTTGTCTTTCCTCTGCATCTGCTGGCGTCTCTCTGGCATCTCTGTCCATGTCTTTGCTCTGCTCTTCCTGTTCCCAGAGTTCTTTTAGTTTGGTAGCCCCGCCTATACTGTCAAGAAACAGATCAGCACTGTGATCTCTCAGACTTGGCTGTGTGTACTGTGTTAGATATCAGAGACAGACATGCCTTTAGCAGATGCAAGAACTTTGTATTCTTTTGAATCTTAGCTACAGAGAATGAGATATAAGAGATGATAGATTTGAATCTTAGCTCTAGAGAATGAGATATAAGAGATGATAAATTTGATCTTAGCTACAAACAGAGAATGAGATAAAAGAGATGATAGGATAGCAGTTGGCCAAAGAACACCGATATGTTGCAAAGGGCTTCCTAGCTACAGAATACCCAGGTCACCACTAATTAGTGGTGCTGTTTCAGTTATTTAAACTCCTTTAAGAAACGTATGTTTATGATTATTGTGTTGGAGGCATTTGGTGGAGGCCAGAGCTCCTTTGTGGAGTTGTCTCTCCCCTTCACTTCCATGTGGGTTTCTAGAATGGCACTGAGGGTTGCCTAGCTTGTGTGATGTGGTTTGGGTGAGAGAATGGCTCCCATAGACTCACGTTTAAATACTTGGTCTCCAGTTGGTGCTGTTTTGGAAGGATTGGGAGACATGGCTTTGTTGGAGGAAGCAGATCACTGCTGCCAGGCTTTGAAGTTTCAGAAGTTTGAGTTAGTTTTTTTGCCTCCTGTTTGTGAGCTCTGAGCTTTAGCTGTTGCTGTCCTGGACTCTAACCCTGTGAAGCCATCAGCACAGTTAAACACTTTCTGTTTCAGGGTTGCCTTGGGCATGATGTTTTGTCAGAGCAATAGAAAACCAAGGCATGTGGCAAGTGCCTTTACTGCAGAGCCATCTCACTGTCCTTAATCATTTGAATTCTTATTCCATTAAAGAGCTGACAATATTACATCTTAACTTGGAACCATTGCTAATCAGAATATAGATTAGAAATCTGGGAGTTGTGACAGTTAGGATTCTGTTCTAGTCTCTGAAGTCACACCTTGCCTTGAGTTCTGATGTCAAGCCCCATTTCAGAAGAATTCTCATGACCTGTTACTCTTGTTCCCTCCTAGAAATGCTCTCTATCCCTCTCTCTCCCCTTCCTTCTCTCTTCTTTCTTTTCTTTCCTTTTCTTCTTTCTATATTTCATTATAATAACAAAGTCTTTCTATGTAGAAGCAGTCATAAGTGTGTCCTGCCCGCCACCTCTTGTCCACCATCCTGAGTCCATGGGGCATGAGGCCTCTCTATTCATAGACATCCGCCAGCTAACTGGGTAAAAGCGTTATCGTATCATGCATGCCAGATCAAACATGATCTCAACCTTTGGTGCTTCGACTCACCAGGGATTCTTGTGGTGCTGTTTACACAGCTATGATTCCCTGAAAGAACCTTTGAAACAGTAAGCAACCCTTTACCATCCACACTTAAACAACTTAAGATTTCAACTTTATACATTTTGCCTCTCCACCCCCACTTTTTGGGTTTTCTTTTTTCTTCCTTTTTTGAAAAAAAAAAATATATATATATATATATATATATATATATTTTTTTTTTTTTTTCAAGACAGGATTTCTTTGTGTAACAGTTCTGTCTGTCCTGGAACTTGCTTTGTAGACCAGGCTAGTCTAGAATTCACAGAGATCCAATTGTCTCTTCCTCTGAAGTGCTGAGATTAAAGGTGCATTTTTTTAAAAATAAAAAAGTATATACTTTGATATAAGCTTGGGAGCTACCTGCAGGGTTTTTTGTTTGTTTGTTTGTTTGTTTTGGCTTTGAACAGAAAATTAATAATTAATTCTTTCTAGTTAAAGAAATAATTAACTGTCTTAGGGTTACTGTTGCTGTGATGAAATATCATGACCAATCAACTTGGGGAAGAAAGGGTTATTGTGCTAATGTTTCCATAGCACTGTTCATCATCAAAGGAGTCAAGACAGGAACTCAAGCAGGGCTGGAACCTGGTGTCAGGAGCTGATGCGTGGAGGGATGCTGCTTACTGAGTTGTTCCTTGTGGCTTGCTCAGTTTTCTTTCTTATAGAACCTAGGACCATCAGCCCAGGAGTGACACCACCCACAATAACTAGACCCACCTTATCAATCGCCGAATAAGAAAATGCCTCCATAGGCTTGCATACAGCTCAACCCATAGAGGCATTTTCTCATTTGAGGCTTCTCTCTGGTGACGCTAGCTTGTGCCAAATTGTTATAAAACTAACCAGGACATCCATCCAGTTTTTACCATTATCCCTCTTTTTTTTAAAAAAAATATTTATTTATTTGTTATGTATACAGTGTGCAGAAGGCACCAGATGTCATCATAGATGGTTGTGAGCCACCATATGGTTGCTGGGAATTGAACTCAGGTCCTCTGGAAGAACAGTCAGTGCTCCTAACCTCTGAGCCATCTCTCCAGCCCCTCTTTTTTTTTTTTTTTAATGATTTATTTATTATGTATAGAGTAGACAGAAGAGTATACAGATGTCATCATAGATGGTTGTGAGCCACCATGTGGTTGCTGGGAATTGAACTCAGGACCTCTGGAAGAGCAGTTAGTGCTCTTAACCTCTGAGTCATCTCTATCCTCTTAAACCACAAACCAAAACTATTAATAAAGAAATAAGCTCAAACCACTCCAAATTAAAAATGGAAACAGAACAACCAAAGAAACAAATCTTTAACACTCTCCCTTATTTTCTGAGTGAGAACCATTTAGGTAGCTGTGAAACCATTTTGTAAATAACTTGTGAAATTCTCTTTTTCCAGATTATGTTAGGACAAACAGCCTGGAAACTAGTAAACACAGGCATTTCAGTTTTAAAGCCAGCCTTGAATGTTGTTTGCTTGCTTCTTTATTATTTTTATTTTTAATGGAGCTGCAGAGACAGTGGCTCAGCTGTTAGCAGTGCTCATTCCTCTTGCAGGGACTTGGGTTCACTGTTTAGCACCCACATGGTTCACAACCATCAGTGACTTTGGTACCAGGGGATCCATTGTTCCCTTCTGACCTCCGTGGGCACCAGACATGCACTCAGTACACATGCAGGCAGAACACCCATAGACATAAAATAAGTAAATACATCTAAAAATGTTTATAAAGTTTTCACTACATTTTGTGTTTGTTTATTGTGTGTGTGTAGGTATGTGCATGAAATGGCACAAGTGTGGAGGTAGGGGAACAATTTTCAGGAAGTCTGTCTTGTCTGCTATGTGGGCCTTGTGGATCACACTAGATCACCGGGCTTGGCAGCACGTTCTCTCCTCTTTCAGTCACTGTCCCAGCCTGATCATCAGCTTTTGTACTCTATGATATTCTAAAGCTACAAGCTTAGGTTTCTAATGAAATGAAAACCTATTATTTACTTATTCTTTTCTTTTATAGGAATATATTTGTCCCAGATGTGAATCAGGCTTTATTGAGGAAGTGACAGATGATTCCAGGTATTGTATAAGCTTACAAGTAAACCAAATATTGTAGTATCAAAACTGTTTTGTCTCAGTGCTGACTGAGTGGATTGGAAGGAGTCTGTTTTGTAGCTTACCCTCTTCTGGAGTGGAGACTGTGTATGTGCACATGCACATGAGAACAGGGGCAGGAGGGGAAGGAGAGAGCATCTGGGAACATTGTGATGATACGATGTACCCACTGCTTCTGATTGTGTCATGCCTAGAAAACCTCTGTAGCCATATCAAAATGAGTCCACTAACGTTTCCTTTATTTCTTTGTGAGTCCTCTTGGATTATTAATTTTTAATGACTATTTTGTTGCCTAAAGTTAAGTTGCTGTTAGTGGGCTGTGGAGTGACTTCTGATAAGGTCTCTAACGAGGCAAACAGTGTATTCTAGTCAGTGAAACAGAGTTGTTTCTCAGCCTTGAGGAGCCACAAGTTCTTGTTCAGATGAAGATTGGTGTTGTCAAACTTTGCCATCTTGCTGCTGTAATATTAATATTTGGGTTTGTTCTCTTGGCTTTGGTAAAGGTGTAATATTGATAAAAAGAAAATTAATTTTCTCTAAGTGATAACATACTTAAAAAATTTTATGAATAAATCATGTAATAACTTAATTCTAGCATTTGACTAATTGACAGAATACCAACTGCTTAAAAAGAATTTGTAATCTGAAGCCTCTTAATCTTAGAGTGACTTTGGAGATTTATGACAGCCCATAATTTCTTTACATTGTTGTTGGCAGAATCTAAAGTTGAAGGTTTCTTCCACAACAGAAAAAACTGCACACTTAAAAGTATGTACTGTTAGTTTTACTGCACTAATGGTTGATGATTATATATTTAATTGAGTTGGAGTTTCTGGGGCAGTATGTGGCGTGGGATCTAGTTTGGTACAAACATTTGAATGCTGATATAACAGTTTTGGTTTTAAATAACAGTGCCAGCTTTATGCCTGTAAGATTAACATGACAACAAAATTAGCAGTGTGTGGATGGCATGTTAACTTTGGATTTTTTCTTATTTGTGTTATTATAATTGCACCAATATGTATTTAAGGTATCTATCCTCTGCATGTGTTGAATAAAGAATATCCTGATGTACAGAAATAACTTACGGTGTTCCTCTAAGTTTAAGATAGTAATTCTGATTTTTTTTAAACATAGAGAACTTTATGCAAAGTACAGCTATTCCTGAGTATAATAACTAGCTGCAAGATGAACACTTCTCTAGCAGGGAGCTATGGATTCCATGGATTCTATCTTCACTCAGTTCTTGTATTTGTGCCTGTATAGGTCAAAGATTGTCCTGTATAGATGCTATTGGTGATGGCTATCAAATGTCAATACTTTGGGTTTTGAATAAGTCAGTGTTTTTAATGAGGTAATAAATGTTATTCTTAGACTCAGAGTCTTTCACACAATGAATTATTATTCTCTTCTATGAGATTTGTAAGTATTTGCTGACTTTAGTACTTAGCAATTACAATGATTAGTAGTAGATGGTAAAAATTTGTTGGAGCTAAGCCTGATGCTGTAAGCCAGAAATTCTAGTTTCTCAGGATGCTGAGGCAGGAGGATCATGGGATCATAAGGCTTGTCTGAGCTATTGAGTTCACAGGCTAGCCTGGGCAACTTAGACCTGGTATCTAAAGAAAAAGTAAAAGAGAAAATACAGCTCAGTAGTAGAAGTGTGTGAGGCCCTAGGTTCAACCCCAGAACCAGATAAACCAATCACTATGAAAAAGTCTGTTTGTGCGTGTAAATGTAAGAATGAGCCCCATCTGCCTCCACACATAGTAGTGGGAAGCTTGTAAATTTTTTGAAGTTTTGTAAAATTTATTAGAATGTTGTTTTTTATTATCCCTTCTTTATGCTTAGTTCTTTTAAAAGGAGAATTTTGAAGAGAGGGAATATTGAAGGAGTTTCAGGGGGAGGAGAATTCTAAAAGGTAACCATCAATTTCTGAAACTAGGCAGTAGAGGCAAGGTGGCACACACTTGTAATCCCAGCATGTGCCAGGCTGAGGCAGGAGGATCATGAGTTTGAGACTAGTCTGGGCTACATAGTGAGTTGAGAGCCAATTTGAACTATGTAGTTGGGCAGTGTCTCATAGAAAAATCACACACTGCCACCACCACCAGCACCTCCACCACCATCACCACCACCACCACCACCAGTCATACAACCCAGGACAGATTAATCTTGGAAGCCAGTTAGGATTGGGCAGTGAAATAGCTATGTAGCCATGCACTATGGAACCTGGTAGTTCAATTATTTTTTTTAATTTTGCATTTTAAATGATTTATTTTTGTGTGCATTAGTGGTTTGCTTGCATATATGTCTGTGTGAAGGTCTTGGATCCTCTAGAAGTAGAGTGCGAGACAGTTGTGAGCTGCCATATAGGTGCTGGGAATCGAACCCCATCCTCTGAAAGAGCAGTCGGTGCTCTTAACCACTGAGCCATCTCTCCAGCCCCAATTATTTTTTTAGTATAGATGTTACAAGTACCTTGTTGTGCAATTGAAATGACTTTTTTAAAAGCATTTTTAACTTCTGATACAAACACAGTATTAGATGGTTTCTCATTAGTGTGAGAAGGCTTCAGAATGAGTACAAAAAGGATAATATTTGCTTTTGGTTTTCGATTAACTAGGGTGTACTTGTTTTCCCAGTGAGCCCAGCACAAGACCTGGATTGGTATTGTAATCCTGAAAGTGAAAGTAGTTTGTGGTAGTTCAAAGGTTTTGTGATTAGTATGTGTATTTGTGTTTGTTGCTTGAAGAGCTATCTAGCAGTTTTTGTAATTCAATCCACCCTCCTTTCTCAAAAATGTTAGCCAGTTTCTTCTCTGCAGATTTTATATGACCAGTGGGATTTAATTTCTTCCTATTCTTTTCAGTCCTTAAAAAGAGGTATTTTATCACTTAGACATGTGCTACTAATTCAACAACTTTTATTTTGGAGTTATAGGTATAGGATATGCCATCACAAGTCAAAGGTGAGGAATGCCTTTATTATATAACATCTGACACATAATAAATGCATGTATATGAGGTATTAATAATAAAATACAGTTTTTGACCTTTCAATTTATATTTATGAAAGGAAGAAAGGGTTAAAATGGTTGAAGCAAATCCTAGCTATTTCTAGAATATGGGATTATTATAGAACTTAAAACCAGAGTTAAGAGTATAGAGGGATGTGGAGGAATCGTATTTGGTTGGTGAGTTCAGAAGCAGTTCATGAGAAGCAGTTCATGAAGATGTAACCTTGGAGGGTGGGCAGGATAACTTATTTAAAGAAGGAATTCTATTTTCTTTCCTTCCTTCCTTCATTCCTTTCTTCCTTCTTTGTTTCTTTCTTTTTCTTTTGGTTTTATTTTGTTTTGGTTTGGTTTTTTTGAAACAGCCCTGACTGTCCTGGAACTCACTCTGTAGACCAGGCTGGCTTCAAACTCACAGCTATCCACCTGCCTCTGCTTCCCTAGTACTGGGATTAAAGGCCTGCACCACCACTATCTGGCTCAAAGAAGAAATTGCTATTGAACTCTTCTAATCTACTAATCTATACCAGGCCCTTTAGATTACATATTGAATAATTCCAGAAGATACTAACCTCAGTTGTCTTGATCATCTCTCAGATTGTATGGTTTGTTTCATAGTGAAATATTTTGTTTTCTTAGACTCTTTGAGGATACACATTTACTTCTTGCTAGGCTTACTTTGAATTTTGTTACTGGCTGTTGGATGGCCCTTTTCCCTAAATTTCCATTTGATGTAACTTTAATTCAGCTGAAACCCACTTGGTTTTGCTGTTTGGTATGACAGTTTTCTTTTGCCTATCTGTTGCTGTTTTATTGTTAAGATACTCAGGACACAGTGTCTTTGGCAGGTGTCCTGTAGGGATGAGTTGCTTTTCCTTATTGAGCTTTGTTCTCATTTTGCCATTCTATATTTAGCTTCTGAGAAGGGAGCTCATTCCTGGGAATAGAATCACCACCATTGCTTTTTTTCTCTTTAGTTTTTTAGGTGGTGGCGGTAGCCGGATAGACAATAGCACATCAACACATTTTGCAGAGGTAAGTTTTCCTTTGACTGTAGAGATTGCTTAGGAAGTGGGTGGGGATTAAAGTAATGACAGATAATCATCCAGTGCAGTATCACATTGAAGATAAGCTGAATGCATAAGAAAAATGTGGTCAAGGGTACCCCAGAAAGGTCTGTGTCTTCAGTAGCTCTTCTGAAGAGAAAGTCATAGCCTACAAGCTGCCCTACTTCAAACCTGCTTGTGTTTTATTTTTCTGCTGCTGCTTTGTGTATATGAATAAGAAGCTTGTGCTTTTTCCAAAATGATAGTGCTGTAGCCTCTGTGGCAATGGCAGCCCTGGGTGAATTGTTATCCAAACTAATAAAGCAATTTGCAACATTGTGCAGAACTAGTTTTTAGGACTTGCCTTTTGTTAACATAGTAGTATAGTCTTTCATAACCTAAAGATGGGGCCTTTAATTAATTAACTTCTATTTCTTTGTATAATGTGGCATTCATATGTTGACTCAATCTCTCTCCCTCTCTTTCTTTCCATCTCTCCCCCTCTTGCCTCCTGAGACAGGTTTTACTATATGGTCCAGGCAGGCCTCATACTCACTTTGTAGTATTGGCTGGCCTTGAACTCATAATCCTCCTGCCTCAGTATTCCAGGGACTAGGATTTATAGGTATATGTTAATGTTAAAGTGCTACATGCCAGACAAGGGCACTAGATCTCGTTACATATGGTTGTGAGCCATGTGGTTGCTGAGAATTGAACTCATGGCCATTGGAAGAGCAGCCAGTGCTCTTAACCACCGAGCCATCTCTCCAGCCCTGATTTTTTTGTTTTTATGTATGTATTCTTTTTGTTTCCGAATCATAATCTTTCCAAATGTAACTGAAGTGCCAGGCGAGCTAGCCCAACCTTTTGATATCTGTGTGCAATTGAAAATTAATTGGTAGTGTGTTTGAAGAGCAATATCTAATAAGCTCATAAATCACTGAACTTTTCTCCTTTTGAAAATTATCTTAAGACCTGTATGTGTTTTTCTCTCTTGTTGATGATGTCATTGTCAAGAATCGTGTTAAGGATGTTTCCTTTTGCTTATGGCCTATGGTAATTCCTAACATCTAGTTCTGAGGTCTTTAGTTGACTCTTAACTGTGAGCGTCATGTATTTGACTGCTAATTTCCTTGTTGATAGATTGAAGAGCATTTAAAAAATATTCTGCATGAGGCTGGCAGCCTTCTTGATTTCAGCATTTCCCAGAGTGTGCTATCCCTGGGATCACAGTCACTGTCTGGTTGTGCATATGCAGAAGAAACTTCTCCTGATTTTCTTTAAGTGTTGTCCTCTTTTAGGAAATGGAAACAGATGGACCTGTCAGTTTTGTGTGTATGATTCATGAAGAGGAGACACATTGCCTAAGAAGGAAAATAAATATATGTGCTCAGCATTCTAACTTTAGTATGGCTGTATCTGACACTATGGCATGGGACACCCCTCAGGAGTTAATTTTGTAAAAGTGATGGTTATGAGTTCATATTCCTTAGTTAGCAGCAATAGACAAGGTTTGTAGCTAGGATGTAATCATGCCCCGTTTTCTCTCTGTAGCATTCTATTGTCACTATACTTCAACATTTAATTATTTTTCCCCTTTCTCAAGACAATGTGTCACCATGTAGACACTGTCCTGGAACTACTGTGTAGACCATGCTGGCCTCCAATTTGCAGAGATCCACCTACCTCTGGCTCTTGAGTGCTAGGGTTAATTTCCTCTGTTTAAATTGATGTTTGGCATTATATAATTGGAAAAAGTATCTTTATAATATTATAGAAATAACCAGGGATTTTGAAGAATGAGGTGAGAACTATTTTTGTATGTAGCACTTCTGTTAGAAGTAGGGGCAAGAAGCAAATTGCCTTGCTTGCATAACATTACAGTGTAGCTGGAGAGCAAGTTTAAACACATGAAGTGGATGAGAAGACATGATAGAGTGTACTCAACTTTCCGTGAGGCTGTATGTAGAAAGCCCAGCTGAAGGACAGTCCTTTAGTCTCTAAAAAGGATCATTTACAGGTGACTAGGAGCACAGACTCTAGAACCAAGTTGCTTTAGTCCAGATCCTGGGTGTGCTACCTACTAACTGTGTAATTCTGGCAAAACTTGTTACAGTCTTTCTGTGCCTGTTTGTATCCTTAGGAAAATATGGGGGGAAATGGAAACATGTACCTCATAGGGATGTTGTAAGGATTATATAAATTAGCACATGCTAGTTATATAACCCAAATATAAGGGGCTGATAGATTAGAGCCATGAGTGCTCTTCATGGAGAAGAGATTTAGACTTAAAAAAAAAGATGTAAAAAAGAAACCAGAAATGTGTCTCAAAATAGTATTGTTAAGATATATGTTTTTATGCCCATGTTCCTGAAGATAAAAATTTTTAGAAATAAAGTTATCTAGAACAACAATACTAACTTATTTTCAATGTTCTAATTGGTTATATTACAAAAAGCTTATGCTTGATTCCACTGTCTTTTTCTTTAGAGAGTATTTTAGACAATTAAGAAATTAATTTTTATAATTAGCTGAATTTATAAATGCATATATAGATATTTTAAAAATATTTTTGTTTCATGTGCATTGGTGTCTGCATGTATTTCTGTGTAAGGCTGTCAGACCCCTTGGAACTGGAGTTACAGACAGTTGTGAGCTGCCATGTGCTGGGAATTGAACCAGGGGCCTCTGGAAGAGAAACCAGTGCTCTCAACTTCTGAGCCATCTCTCTAGCCTCCCCCCCACCCAGGATATATTAGAAAAAGCTTAGTCCAAGAAAATTTTCCAAATAGTTAATATTAGTTTATTTTCCCTCCTGGTGAGGATGGAGTAGGGAGGGTAGCTGTGTGGAAAGAAGGCAGGAGAGTCTTGCCAGTTACATCATGACACTATTCAAATGACATATGAGGGCTGTGGAGGATGAGTCTGAGATGTTGCAGAAGTTTGCAGAGTGAGAGGACATTGCTATTCTGAGGTTGCTGATGATAACCTGGTAAGTGAGCTCACAGTTCTCCAAGACCCATTGATTGCTTGAAAGGCTCTAACTGAT
>PVIH01017233.1:25879-42668 GCA_004025045.1 Sigmodon hispidus
GGGGGGGGGGGGGGAGTGTCAAAGATCCACAGTGAATGGATTATGGCTCCTGCCTCAGATTGGCAGAAAGTAAGGTAAAGAAGGGGCTTCCGGGTATGCATAAGAGAACGAGTGCTCTGAGCAGCTTATGGAAGTAAAATTTGTTCTGTTACATAAGATGCACTATAGTGGTGATGAGCAAAGCTGTTAAAGGATTACAAATATCTCCATTTGCCTGGTGGTGGTAGTAGTGTACACCTTGAATGCAAGAGTACTTGCCTTTAAGGCAGGCAAATCTCTGAGAAAAAACAAAAACCGAACAAAACGAAACAAAACAAAAGGATATCTTCATTTATATTATTTTAAGATTCCTTCTTGATATGTCTCAGGACAAAATGTAAAAAGAAATGTAAGTACTGAAAGATATAACAACATTAAATAGGTTAGATTTGAAAAAAAAAAAATAGGTCTCACTGTGCAGCCCTTGCTGGCCTGAAACTATGTAAATAGACCAGGATGACTTTGAACTCAGAGATCTGCCTGCTTCTGCCTCTGCCTCCTGAGTGCAGGGGCTAAAAGTGTGAGCTACCATGCCCAGCTTAAAGTTTTTTAAAACTTAGAATTCTCTTATATTCTTTTTTATTTTATTTTTGCTTAAATTTTTCCTTGGCATAATACTTTCCATTTCCATTTCTTATATGCATACCTCATAACTTTTTAGTTGCAATCATAGAGTTTATCCTTATTTAGGGAGTGGGAAGTTTTGAGAGAGGGTTTTTCTGTATAGCCCTGGCTGTTCTGGAACTCACTTTGTAGACCAGAATGACCTCAAACTCAGAGATCCACCTGCCTCTGCCTCCTGAATGCTGGGATTAAAGGTGTGTACCACAACTGTCTTTGCTTTTTAAAATTTACTTAGGCTTGGTCTGTCTTTCTTGTGTTCCTAGTCATACATTTTTATAAATTATCTTATATTAATCTATATTTTATGACTTCATTTTCTTTTTGTGCTCATACTATGTTTATTAAACCATTGTCTTGTGTTAGATGTGTCTAGTTATATGTGATGGCTGATCATGGAATTAGACTTCTTTTTTGCCCTTCTGAATCTAGAACATATTGAGAAATAAAACATAGCAACTATACAAATAAAAATAATGAGGTGGGGGGCGGCGGAGAGGTGACTAAGTGGTTAAGAGCACTGACTACTCTTCCAGATAACCAGGGTTCAATTCCCCGTACCTACAGGGTAGCTGACAATGGTCTGAAACTCCATTTTCAAGAGGATTTGATGATCTCTTCTGGATTCCTTGGGCAGTGTACACGTGGTACTCAGACATAAATGCAGGCAAAACACCCATGCACTTAAAAATAATTCTCAATTGAAACATAATTTTTCTTGAATTGAATTGGACAGCACAGTTGAGCTATGATCAAATGAATATCCTAAGTTTATACATGATGATCTATCTGAGAATTAGGCTGTAGAGGAGGCACACATGTCAGAACCACTACCATTTTCCTTCATTTATGCAGTTTTCTAATATAATACCTTCATCTACTGGAGAAATTTAGTTGGTAGTGATTAGGTACTTGCTACACACCAACCAGATAATTTTTCTTGTGGTAGTGAAGAGGAATAATTAATAAATGGAAAGGTCAAAAGTGGAAACGAGAGGTCAAATTGTTCCCTTTTAACTTTTGGGTTTGATAGTTTATATCTATAGTCATAAGAGCACTGGGAATGGTATGAGGTAGTTAGATTGAGCTAAACAAAATTGTTGATATCTATTTGCTTTGCTCTAAGACAGTTTTAAATTATTAGACACTTGCTGTTTTCCTAGAGGACCTGAGTGTAATTTCCAGTACCATGCTGGGTAACTAACTCATAACCATCTATAACTTCATTACCAGTGGGATCTGACTCCTCTGACCTACATGTGCAAATACACTTATGTGTACACCCCCATTCTTAGCCCATACACTATGTAATTGAAAATAGATATTTATTAAGAAAATAAAATTAGTTGTGTGGTGGTGGTACACATCTTTAATCTCAGCACTTGGGAGGCCATGCAGAAGGATCTCTGAGTTAGAGGCCTGCCTGATCTACAGACTGAGATCTAGGATAGCCAGGACTACACAGAGAAACACTGGCTAGAGAAAAATAAAATTAAAAAGTCTGCCAAGATGGTAGCTAATCATTAGATATTTTTTGAGGGTCTCCTTTCTTTTATTACCTTGGTATTACAAACATTTTAATTTTTGCATTCTTTTTAGGGAGAGGGACAGGTGTGGCCTAGAGTCTCAGTCTCAGTAGCTCAGGCTGATCTGGAATTTGCTGTGTATAATGGTTGGCCTTGAACTCAGAATTCTCTGAAATGTTGTGATTACAGCTTACCTTGCTTCCATTTATCTTTTCTGATACCAAGTGCACTAGGTGGTGCTGCTCAGTTTAGTTTCTCTCTTTCATTCAGTCTAGGACCTGAGCCTATGAAATGGTGCCACCCTCCTTAATGAACCTAGTCTATATAATGCCTCATAGAGATGCCCAGAGGCTTATCTCTTAGATACTTTTAGATCCTGTCAAGTTGACTGTCAACATCACAGAGCTAATGCCATTGAGCTCACCTTAAAATGTCATCTAATGCTTCTACAGCCATTATAGTGACATAGTAATCACATAACTTATTTCATATGTTGGATACTATAATTGTTTGAATGAGTGTGACTTCCACAGGCTCATATATTTGAAAGCTTTGATCTGCAGTTGGTAGATCTGTTTGGGAAGGATTAGGAGGCTTGGCCTTGTTGGAGGGTGTGTCATGGGGGGGAGACTTTGAGGTTTAAAAGCCCACACCATTCCCACTTAGCTCTCTGTCTTGTTCTTGTGGATTAGATGTAAGCTATCAAGTGCTGCTCTAATGCCAAACCTATCTGCAGTTGCTATGTTCTCTGCTATGATGGCCAAGGACTCTAATCCTTTGGAACCAGAACCCCCAAATTAAATGCTCTGTTTTATAAGTACCTTGGTCATGCGTGATTAAGATACAGTTTTGTATTAGGAAGTGTCATATTGCAGTTACAGACCTGACCATGTTGTTTTCTGGAGAGATGTGGATGACTTTGTCACGTTTGTCTAGGAAAGTGGTTGAACTCTGTAAGCCTGTAAGTGGGGCACACTGTGCCATCCTAGTAGGGTTTGGAAGACAGCAGTGCTGAGAGCAGTGTGTACTGTGGGCCTGCTTAAGAGGCTTCAGAGGGGGAAATATTAGCAGCTGGTCTAGAAACCATTCTTGAGATATTTTGGCAAAGAATGTGGCTGCATTTTGCCTTTATGCCAGTAATTTGAGGCTAGATTAAAGAGTTTTATACAAATTTCTTTGGCAGATATCAAGATAGCCTAATATTGACATTTGTGGCTATTAGTGATCAGTCTCATCAGATCTACAATGCAGATTGTAGGGCAAAAAGAAATATAAAATGTATAATTTGAGGAGAAAGAAAAAACCAGAAAATTTAATGTTGGGACCTTGGTGTAAGCTGAAAGAGAAGAAATGAAAATAACAGGGCAAGACTCCCACCCACCTAAGCCTGCAGTCTGTGAATAGTCTGTTCTCAAAGAGCAACAACAAAGGAAGGCTTAGCCTGAATGTAACTCAAGGAGGGGTCAGATTCCATCCCATGCAGGCAGCAGGACTTGCCACCATCGTGGTTCTGGTTTTAGAGTCATGAAAGATACAAGAGTTCAGGGGCTGTGGAGTCTTCCTCCATGGTTAAGGAAAGCCACTGAGGCCAGCACGTGGCAGGGGAGCCCCTGTATGGAGGCCGGAAGAGGCCATTGTGTGAAACTGTGGAAGTGAAGCCTGGATTGTATTGGAGATCCTAGGATGTTAGAGATACCAAAGCTGAGGGATACTTGACAAGAAGAGCTGCAGACACGGAGTAGAACAAGTTGTAGTCAGCAAAGCTGACTGAGACATGGAGTTATAGGATTTGGATTTCAGTCTTGCTTTGGCCCAGTATTTCCTTACTGTGTTTCCTTTCCTCTCTTTTGGAATGGAATTGTAGGTTAAAAGCGTGTGATTTGCTTTTGTGTTTGCTTTTACAGGGAGTTACACAATTTAGAGTTTGCCTTGAATATCAGAAGAGATTTTGGACTTTTAAAAAGTCTTGAAACTGAAAGACTGTGGAGATATTTGAAGATGGCCTGTGTGAGTCAGGGAGTAGAATGTGGTGGCTTGAGTGAGAACGGCCCCCATAAGCTCATAGATTGAGAGATTGAGAGCTTGTTCCACAGTGGGTGGAACTGTGTGGAAGGGTTCAGAGGGGTGAGCTTTGAGAGTTAAAAAGCCTCCCATTCGCAGTTAGTCTCCCACCCTTCCTTGTGCTTATGGACAAACACTCAGGACTATGTCCCCTGCCATGATGGTCAAGGACTTTAATCCACTGAAACAACGAGCCCCCAATTAAGTGCTTTCTTTTACAAATTGCCTTGGTTGGGGGCTGGAGAGATGGCTCAGCGGTTAAGAGCACCGTCTGCTCTTCCAGAGGACCCGGGTTCGATTCCCAGCACCCACATGGCAGCTAACAACTGTCTGTAGTTCCAGTTCCAGGCAAACACCAAGGCAAATAAATAAATAAATAAAGCTTTTTAAAAAAAAAAAAAAAAAAAAAAAAACAAATTGCCTTGGTTATGGTAGTTTGTCATGGCAATAGAAAAAACTAGTTTAGATACTTTGAAGTGAAAGAATGTACTGTCATATATATGTATGTATATATATATGCATACATATTTTTATATGTTAGAAATAAACTTGATGGAAAATTTGGTTTTACTATGTTAAAGGACTTTAAGTACTTTTCAAAAGTGAAAAGGTAACTTCAATTCTTAAAATATAATAGAAACATTGCAAGGAAAGTACAGACAGTGTCTTTTTACATAGAGATGTAAAAAAACATAGATAAAACTTTTATAAGCAATATATAAAACCAAGTAAAATATAAAATGGGAAATAAATCATGATCAAGTAGAATTTAGTTCTAGAATATAAGGTTGATTCAATAATCAAAAATAAGCAAGTCAATATAACTCACCATATTAATACTCTAAAAAAGATTATCTTGTGGCTGGAGAGATGCTTCAGAGGTAAAGAACACTGACTGTTCTTCCGGAAGTCCTGAGTTCAATTCTATAATAGCATCTGGTACCCTCTTCTGTATACTGTATACATAATAAATAAATAAATCTTTTTTAAAAAAGATCATCTTATTTCAAAACTTGGAACAAAAACATTCTATAAACTCTAATATCTATTTTCAAACTCTCTATGGCTGAGGAGACTCTTCAGTCTGCAAAATGCTGACTGTGCAAGTATGAAGAGCCATTTCATAACAGAGTGTGTTATAATAATAAAGGCACTCTGTGTGATGGTTTGAAAGAAAATGAACCCCAAAGGGAATAAATAGTACTGTTAGGAGGCGTGGCCTTGTTAGAGGAAGTATGTCACTGTGGATATGGGCTTTGAGGTCTCATATATGCTCAAGTCTTGCCCAATGAGAGTTTACTTCCTGTTGCCTTTGGATCAAGATGTAGAACTGCCCAGCACCATGTCTGCCTACATGCCCCCATACTCCTAGCTACTCCATGCTCCCCACCATCATGATAACGGACTAAACTTCTGAAATTGTAAGCTGCACCTCAATTAAATGCATTCCTTTAAAAAAAACTTTTTATTTATTCATTTTTTTTTATTTATTTGCCTTGGTGTTTGCCTGGAACTGGGAACTGGAACTACAGACAGCTGTTAGTTGCCATGTGGGTGCTGGGAATTGAACCCCAGTCCTCTGGAAGAGCAGTCAGTGCTCTTAACCGCTGAGCCATCTCTCTATCCCAAGTGTATTCCTTTATAAGAGTTGCTGTGATCATGGTGTTTCTTCACAATAATAGAAACCCTAAGACACTCTATTTCAGCTTCTAGCCCTATATACATCTATGTACATGTACACACCCACACACAAGCATATGTGCACAAACAGACACATAACCCTCAGTAAACTAGAGATCAGTAAGAATTGCATTATCAAAGTGCTAAAACTACAATTAATACAGTTATTGGTAAAAGACTAAGGTAGAGACCGAGATGCTCCCAACACCATTTATTCAACATAGTACTTATTGTAGCTAGAGCAAAAAAGTAGCAAGCTAGCTGTACAGACAGAGACATAATGACATCTACCCTGGAAAGAAAAAAGTAAAACTATCTATCTCTCTTTGCAGTGAAATATTCTGGCTTTATTTTGTTTTGAGACGTGGTCTCAGGTAGCCCACACTGGCCTCTCACACTTGCTGTGCAGCGGAGGGATAGCCTTGAGCTCCTGATCCTTGTGCCTCCCCTCCGTGTTCTAGGATTACCATTGTACACGACCACATCCAACTTTGAAGTGGCCTTTTGTATATAAAATGTGTTGGAATTTACAAGAAAGCATTTTGTACCTGTGAGTGAGTTTAACAAGGTTGTAGGATAGATAGAAAAATAAATTTGGTTAGATGCCTCAACAGGTAAAATGCTTCTCATGAAAACCTGATGATCTGAGTCGCTGGATCTCATGGAGGAAGGAGAGAAACACACACACACACACACACACACACACACACACACACACACACACACACACACACACGAGTTGTAAAAGATTTCTGTCCCCGTTTGGGTCAGAGGTTTTATCCTCTAAAGAAATGACTCAGAGTCTTATATTAATTTCTTACTGTTTGGCCTATGTCTCAGGCACATTGTTAGCTAGCTCTTTCATCTTAATTTAACCCATTTCTAGTAATATACCTGTCACATGGCCCTGCCTGTGGCTCACCTGGGTTCCTTACATGGTTCTTCTTTGGAGGCTGGATGAAGACTGAGTTAACTTGGCCCTCCTCTGTCTGTCTCTGATTTTCTGCCTGTTGCTACGGTGCTCGCCACAGGCCAAAACAGTTATTCACAGAATGATTTTCACTGCATACAGATGAGTGTTCCCACCACACATACACATCCCAATAATTATAAATATATTAAAAATTTTAAATTAGATTTATTTTGTATACTAGCAATGAACAATTGAGAATTGAAATTATAAAATATATCTTTTATAGCTGTATGTAGTGGCACATGCCTTTAATTTTTGCTCTCAGGAGGCAGAGGCAGGTGGATCTCTGAATTCCAGGCAAGCCTAGTATATATAGTGAGATCCAGAACAATCAGAGCTACATAGTGAGACCCTGTGTCAGGGGAAAATATATATCATTTATAGTATCAAAGTATGAAATATTCAAGATCCCTAGGTGGGAAAATAATAAAATATTGCTTCTAGAAATTAAAGAACATTGAAATAAGTGGAGAAAAATTCCATTTATGAATCAAGTAGCAGTATTTTTAAGATAGAATATATAAACCCTGGCATTGTAGTACATGCCTTTAGTCCAAGCACTTGAGAAGCAGAGACAGGTGGATCTCTGAGTTTGAGGCCAGTTTGTTCAACATGGCAAGATCTTTTACTGGTCTCTTTCCTCTTTCCAGTCTCCTTAATCCATCCACTTTCATGTCCTTAGATTTTTTTTGATGTTTTTAAGACAGGGTTTCTCTCTGTAGCCCTGGCTGTCCTGGAACTCACTGTGTAGACTAGGCTGGCCTTGAACTCACAGAGATCCACCTGCCTCGAAAGTGCTGAGAGTAAAGGCACGTGCTACCACCAGAAACCCAAACTTTTCTTATTATATCAACAATATAATATTAATTATATTTTTATTATATTAGTAAAATATTAATTTTTATTATATTAATAAAAAATTTATTAACAGAGGACAGCTTGTGAGAGCTGTTTTTTCTCTTTCTACCACGTGAGTCCTTGTCGAACTTAGGTCATTAGGCCTGTGGACAAGTACCTCCCATTCTCTCCTTTAATCCTTAAATACACTTCCACTTGCAAACAAAAGCATGTGACATTTGTTTTTTTGAGTTTGACTTTATATGATGGTGTCCACTACCATCTATTTGCCTGTAAATGACATTTTATTCTTTTTATTGCTTTATAAAACTACTTTGTGTACATATACACATTGTTTTAAGCCATTCATTTGCAATGGACATCTGGGGTGATTCCACATTGACTAGTCACAATAAATATGAATGTATTAGCACCTTTTTTGTTGTTGTTTTTAACATTTTTATTTTTTGAGACAAAGCTCTGTTTGTTATGTAGCTCTGGCTGTCTTGGAACTCACTCTAGACCAGGCTGGCCTTGAACTCACAGAGATCTGCCTATATCTGCCTCCGAAGTGTTGGGGTTAAAGTCATTTACCACCACTGTCTAGTGATGAATGAGCTTCTTAATGTGTACTTGAATTTTATTTACACAAATTTTATTGAGAAATTTTTCATTTGTGTTAATCATGGAAATTGATCTATTTTTTTTTGTATTTATCTCATTTTGGTAACAGGGTAATATATCTTCATAGAGTAATTTGATAATGTTGCTTTGTATTTTATGAAATTTTGTTAAAGATTACATTTTTATTTTTTTTAATTTTTAAAATTTTATTATGCGGATGTTTTGTCTGCATGTACACTTGCACACCAGAAGAGAGAAGGCATTGGGTCCTCTAGGACTACAGTTATAGATGGTTGTGAGCTGACATGTGGGTACTGAGAATTGAACTCAGGACCTCTGAAAGAACAGCAAGTGAGTTTTGTTTTTGTTTTGTTTTGTTTTGTTTTTTGTTTTTTTTTGTTTTTTTGTTTTTTTGTTTTTTTTAACTGCTGAGTCATCTCTCCAGCCCTATTTTCTAGAATTTTGAGGAACTTTGGTTTTAGTTCTTCAAAGGTCTTTTACGATTGAGTGAATTTGTCTGATCCTGGCCTTTCCCTGGAGACAATTTCTTCCTGTTTCAGTAGAATCATGTTCTATTGATTGGAATACATTCTACTGATAAAGTATTTTCTCTTTCTCTTCTTTTTCTTTTTTTATACAGGGACTTCCTAGCCCAAACTGGACTGGAATTCACTTTGTATGTCTGATTGGCTGAAAACTCATGGAAATCCCCCCCACACACACACACACTTTAGTTTCCCTAAGGCTGAGATTATAGGCCTTGCCACACCTGGGTTTACATAGTTTCTTGGTTTAACTTTCATCCATGGATATCTAGAAATGTATTAATCTCATCTAGATTTTGCATTTTATTGGAATTCTAAGTTTTCAAATATTTCATAATGAACCCCAAGATTTTTGAATTTATAGTAATATCCCCATTTTGTCTTTTTATTTTTAATTTTTATTTATTTGAATATTCTGTCTTGGTGTGTTTGCCTAAGGGTCTATGAATCTTGCTTATGTCTCAAAAGAATTCTGTTTCATTGATTCTTTGAATTGTTCTTAGTTTCTGTTTTATTATTTTCTTCCCTGAACTTTATTATGACTTCCTATCTACTGATTGTGAATTGACCTTGAGGCACATCATCAAGTCATTACTGAGCTCTGCTTTTCCTGTAGGCACTCGCACTTCTGTGCTTCCCCCCTAGAACTGCCTTCACAGCTTACCAAAACTTTTAGGGAATTGTAGTTTCCTTTGTTTGTAGGAACTTTTTACATTCCTACATGATATTTTTCAGTGAGCCATTGATAATTAGGAGTGTTTGTTTAATCTCTTTTTTGTAGAATGTGTAGTTTCTTTTGCCATTGATTTCTACTTTTATTTTATTACGATCTAATAAAATATAAGAAATTACTTAATTTCTTTTGTATCTGTTAAGTTTTTCTTATAGTCTAAAATGTGATCTGCTTTGGAGAAAGGCCCATGGCTGCTGAGAAGAGCATGTACTTTGCAATTGTTGGATAGGATCTTCTGTAGAGATGTGATGAGTGCATTTGATCTATAGTACAGTTTAATTCTGAAGTTTCTTTTTTGACTTTGTTTAGATGTTTTATTTGCTGATAGAGTAGGTTATGAAGTTGCTAGTGTTGTATCTGGACCTATGCATTTCTTTATGTCTAGTGGTATTTTTATTTATTTATTTTAAAACTATTTATTTATTTATTTATTTGCCTTGGTGTTTGCCTGGAACTGGAACTACAGACAGTTGTTAGCTGCCATGTGGGTGCTGGGAATCGAACCCGGGTCCTCTGGAAGAGCAGATAATTGACTCTTAACCACTGAGCCATCTCTCCAGCCCCTAGTGGTATTTTTAAATTGAGAGGAATTCACATACAATATAATACATTCTTTGAAAGTATGAAATTTACCAGTTAATGTGTTCACACTATTGTATCACCATTACCACTAATTCCAAGCACTCACGTACACATGTGTGTGTATGTGAGGGGGGGGGTGTTATGTGTTGTATGTGTTATGTGTTATTCTTTTGGTACTGTCCAAATTTCTTTTGAAACTAGATCTTCTACTGGCCTGAACTTCAACAGAGAGGCTCTACTGGCTGGCCACAAAGCCCCAGGATCTATCTACTTTACTTTCTCAGTGCTAGCATAATTCCACTCTTGGATTTTGTTGTTGTTGTTTGTTTTGGGTTGTTTTTTTTTAACACATTTATTTATTTATTTGCCTTGATGTTTGCCTGGAACTGAAACTACAGGCAGTTGTTAGCTGCCATGTGAGTGCTGGGAATCGAACCCGGGTCCTCTGGAAGAGCAGAAGGTGCTCTTAACCGCTGAGCCATCTCTCCAGCCCCGTTTGTTTTGTTTTTTAATGTGGATTCCTGGGAATTGAACTTAGGTCCTTGTACTTGCAAAGCACTTTACTGATGGAACTATTTCTCTAGTCTCCAGAACTTTTTCATTAGCGTCCAATCTTTTAACCAGTTAATTTATACTTCTTATTTCTCCACAGTTCCCCCACACCAATCAACCACCAATCCATTTTTTGTCTCTATATAAGACAGTAGCTATAAATGGAATCATAATATGTGACCTTTTCTGATTGTTTTCTACTTAACATAATGTTCTCAACTTTTACAATGCATCACTACTTCCTTCATTTTTGTAGCTAACAATACATTGTGTAGGCACTCACTTTTTTTCTTTTGGTGCTGGGTATCTCCCAGCTTCAATATGCAAACAGGCTGCCTACTAGCTGAGCCCTAGTTCCTTGTCACTATCCAGGATTGTGTGTCTGTCTCTCTGTTAGCTGATGGCCTCTGGACATTTATACAGAGACTGTTAGGAATAGTGTTGAATGTTAATATATATGTACATTTTTGTGGTATATTTAGTTATTTGGTTACATAGGGTTGGTTTTAATAACGGTGAGATTCTTGTGTTATATAATTAACTGTTTAACTCTGAGAAACAGACCTTACCATTTTAAGTATGTGGATGTGATTGTAGTTGACTCAGAGAAAGTTCTGCCAAATGGAAGATACCATATATCCTGTTACTTATTTTTTTTTTACCTATATTTTAATAGATTTATTTTTTATTTATTTTTGTGTGTTTCTGTGTGGTTATGTGCATTTGTAGAGGCCAAAAGGGAACCTTAGGTGTCTTTCTCTCCACTTTCTGCCTCTTCCTTTGAGTCAGTTTTCTTGGCTAGGCCAGAAGCCAGCAAGCCTCTTGTCTCTTCCCTCACTGCTGGAGACATGTGCTTGCTGGGATGTTCAGCTTGTTACGTAAGTGCTGCTGCTACCCAGTCTCCAGTCCTTATTGTGGGGAAGTGTGCTCAACTGTCCCAGCTCTCTATCTTGTTTATAATGACACTAGAAGCATTGACTTTTGAGTTCTACCCAGAGTAATTTATTTTGTTTTTTCAAGACCAAACTTGTCAAATTGTGTGATTCTTTTGAATGTTTTTCTTAACTTTAATTGTTCACTGTTAGACTCTACTTATGTAAGTTGTGTCCTGAAGACCCAGTTCTGCTAATGAGCTTTCTCCCCCTTCTGCTTGTGTAAGTCTGCTTTGAGACAGATGACCCGAGCTATTCTTATTCTTAGTGTTGGTTTGGAATAAAGTTCTGAGACAGTACTCTTTTATACTTTGTTCTTCAGTTAGGGCACTCTGTCATCTGGGGATGAAGGTAAGCTAGAAACACACTGTTACTATTAGTTTGTATAAGTTTGCATTTCCAATCAACTAGAAAAGTTCCTCAGCTAACATTGAAGTTGCTTTGAATTTTCTACTTTATTAGTTGTGATAACAATTGATAGTAATCTAAAGAATATAGTTAACTGGGCTAGCAGATGGCTCTGTGGCTAAAGTACTTGATGAGGACTAGAGTTGGGATCCTAAAAAAACCCATGTAAAGTGGGTCACAGAAAATACACATACAGAAAAAAACAGCAACAAAACCAAACACAAAACAAAGCAGAAGGGGCAATAAAGTAGAAGGGAGCTGGCTGGCAAGAGTGAGGGGACAGCAGGAGGAGGAGGACAGGATGAGGGATTTAATGGGGAGCATCTAAGTTAGGGCTTCTATTGCTGTAAAAAGACACCAGGGCCATGGCAACCCTTACACATTTAATTGGAGTGGCTTGCTTACAGTTTCAGAGGTTCAGTTTATTATCATCATGGTGGAGAGCATGGCTGCATATAGGCAGATGGGATGCTGGAATGGTAGCTGAGAGTCCCATCCATATCTTGCAGGCAACAGGAAGTTGACTGAGACACTGGGCAGTATTCTGAGCATTTGATATCAGTAACCACCTACTTTACCAGTTGTCAACCAAAGTAGATTGAGACACATCTGTTCAGAAAACTTAGACTGCTCTCTTTTTCTTCAGAATCCATCTGTCTTCAGATTTTGAGTTAAATTCAGTGTTTGAATCTATGTTTTATTTTGGAATTTAAAAAACTTATTTAAATATACTGCAAAAGACACACACACACACACACACACACACACACACACACACACACACAAAGAAAACCTCAAAGCTCGCCCCCACAGTGACGTACATATTCCAACAAGGCCATACTCCCCCTAATAGTGCCACTCCCTGTGAGATTATGGGGAACAGTTACATTCAGACTACCACAGGGAGTGTGTGTGTGTGATAATAATACATTATCTACATGTATAATTAATATATGGCAACAAGCATTTTAAAATTTTAAAAAGCTACTGAATTGTAACAAAATATTTGGATAGCAATTGTAAAAGGGATTCATAGAGAATTTCAGTAGCTTTTGAGCTATAAACTAAGAGATGATTTATGGACTTATGATTTTTTTAACAACTGTACATTTATCTACTTAATATCTACTGTACTTTTATTACTTAATAGCTTTCATATGTTATTTTACATGTATTAAAATATTATGATGGTAATATTAATCTATAAAACATCTATGACATATTGCTACTGAAAAGAATGCTGGGGGCTGGAGAGATGGCTCAGAGGTTGAGAGCGCTGACTGTTCTTCTGGAGGTCCTGAGTTCAATTCCCAGCAACCACATGTTGGCACACAACCATCTACGATGACGTCTGGTGCCCTCTTCTGTATACTGCATACATAAATAAATAAATATTTTTTTAAAAAAGAATGCTATGACAATATCCTGAGGCAGTAGAAGCCTTTATCTCCTATGATACTTGCCTTTAGCTAACATATTGTAGTTTCTGTATTGATTACTTTTGTATTAATTACTATTAATTCAATAGTATTAGTTATCTGTGTGACTACAATTCCCAACAGAGACATTTAAGAGGAGAATAGTTTATTCTGGTTCATGATTTCAAAGTATTGTAGTTGGTTGTGACAGGGAAGGCATAGTGAGACAGCTTAGTTCATGGTAGCAGGAGCATGTGGCAGAGACTGTTCACTTTATCACAAAATAGGAAGCAGAGAGAAAGCTGCTTCCACAGCCACCAACAGGGCTGTGGGATTTTTCAGCTTATCACCATAGCAGTTTCTTTTTCCTTCCTGAGGTGGGTGTTTGGGGATTGGTATCTATATCTTCCTACTTGAAAATAAAATTCTTTTGAGGCAGAAGAATATCTTTTTGAAAAATCTTGCTTTTGACTGGAGAGATGGCTCAGCTCTTAGGAGCACCTGATGCTCTTGAAGAGAAGTAGGGGTGACTTCTGTGTTCTGTGGTTTACAACAGCCTGTAACTTTAGCTGTAGGTGATCCCATGCCATCTTGATCCTCCTTAAACACTGCACTCATGCATGCAAACCCACTCACAGAGACACACAAAGTTTTTAAAAAATCTTTTAAAAATGCTAATTTACCTTTCCTTTTCCCGTTTGCTTAGTGATTCTTTTCCTAAACCGAGCCTTTTTCCTACCCATATCAATGATGAAAATGTGTACAACTGTTGTAGTATGTTTTTTTGGCTTGTGTTGGGTCTGGGAGGTTTGTGTCTGGAGTTTGTAACTTGGCGCGAGCCGGCGGCTGGGAACTTGGTTTGTGGCGGGAGTTTGGAACTTGGTTTGTGTCTGTGGCTTTTGTTTTTTAATTAAAAAATGAAATTATATGTTTATATTTTTTAACATTGTTTGGTTTATGTTATATGTATATTATTAGTTAGTTTTTTATTTTAATTTAATTTATTTTTATTAATTTGTTTATTATGTGGCTCTTAGCCCGTGGCTAGCTGGTATTTTTATATGTTTGGTTTTTTTGGGGGTCTGATTGAGAGTGTCTTAATTTTATTTTTTTTATCTGCCTGTTATAAAATATGTTTTAAATAAAGTTTATTTTATAAAAATCACTTATAAAACAAAAAAAGTTTTTTAAAAAAAGTTAAGAGATAAAGTTATAATGCGCCACACCGCCAAACTCTTTTGCCGCCGGCCCGGCACTGCCTACTCTCAAAAGCCGCATCATCAGTTTAAAAACTCATATAACTAGTCTAAAACTCTCGCAAAAAAAAATGTCGGTTTTTTGTCTTGATCTTTTTTTTTAGAGGTCTATTTTTGAGATCTCTTTTAGTCCACCACGCCCCTTTTGTCTCTAGCTTTTTGACGCGATTTATTCACATATATAATTTTTAATTTCCCGCTACATACAACAGAGTGCTCTTATCATATACGGCCACACTGCTTTGGCACAGTGTTGACACAGCCTCTCTCTAATGTGAGTGCCAAGTCAAGAGAAGTATTTTATAGACATCTATCTCTACATGGTGATGATGATATGTTCTTTACATTTGGAGAAATGTGTTTGTTTTTTGGGAATGTAGACTTCACTGTGACAAAACATAAAATTGTAATATTGATCTGAATTGTTAGTTAAGCTTGAGATGGATGTCTTTGCTTACCTTTAGCTCATTATATTTCTAAAAGGGAAACTGGTCAGAGGCATGTGGATATGGATATCAGGTAACTGTTAAGGGAAGGATGTGGGTATTTGTTTGCTTTCCTACATATGAAGAAAATTAATTATTTTAAATTTTAAGTTATTTATTTATTTATTTACAATTAACTGATGCTAGAGATTGAGCCAAGGGCTTTCCTTATTCTAGGCAAGTGCTCTTTTACATAGAATTAGGGAAATATATTTCACTATTTTGGAGCTATTGGAATTTCAGAGTGTTAAAAGTAACTCTTTTCTTTCCTTTTCCTAATGTATGCTTTAAAAAAAAAAAAAAAAACTTTTCTTTTTTTCTTTTTTTTTACTAGCTCTGGGACCGTCTGGATCACACAATGTTTTTACAAGATTTTAGACCATTTCTAACTAGCACTTCACTGGACCAAGACAATAGAGTCAATGAGAGAGGTCACCAAACTCACACTGATTTTTGGGGACCAAGTCGGCCTCCCAGGTTGCCAGTCACAAGAAGATACAGGTCTCGAGGAAGTACTCGTCCTGACAGGTCACCAGCTATTGAAGGGTGAGTTGCTGTTTTGAGTTCTTAGGGGTTGTTTCAATGAAGGACATACTGGCATAATCTAATCTTTATGAGGTTCTTAAACTTACTTCTGTGGACAAGACAGAAATACAGACAGGATGAAAATGAAACTAAAATGACTGTCATTTTTAAGTGTATTTAAAGAAATACACTTCTTTGTAGCATTTTTATTAATGTCTCAGATCAACACAGAGGAGATTTGTCAACATTTTAGAGAAAGCTGGGTTTAGTAGTTCATGCTTATAAGTACTCAGGTGTCTGAGGGGGATCATGATTTCAAGACCAACTTGGGCTAAATATTGAGGCTTTATCTCACAAAAGAATATTCCCAGCACTAGTGAGGCAGAGGCAGACAGATTTCTATGACTTTGGCTAATTTTGTCTACAGAGTTGTTAGAGTCGGCACCCCAAAACAGAGAGCTTCACTCCCATATCAGGTAGCAAAAAGAAGCTTTAATGAGCAGGGGATGTACTCACTCACTAGTGGTCTCTAAACAAACAAACAAGAAAAAAAGCCAAACATGCCCAAGCGGCAAACCACAACCACCGAACAGCTTGGGATCAGAAACACCCTGGACTGACCCTTCAAACCCCAGTCCAACTATAGGAACACCTGACTCACTCTTGAGGGAGAGGGGAAAGAACTGGATTTGGCCAGGAGTGGAGACTGATCTAAGCATTATTGGGTCAGGGGGACCATAGGACTGTCTGCTCCCTGCCCAGGGAGGGGATGGGGAGTTGCAGAGGAAAAAAGGACCAGATGTGTTGGGAGGGGGAAGAGACCTTGAATAAGGATATACAGGGATGGAAAAAAAAATTCAGAGGGAAAGATGAACACAAAGAAAATATAGGTGTAGCAATCTTATTTGTATTTCTTCCCTTGATAAGCCATGCTTATCATTCTTATCCTCTGTATAGTTATTGTTAACTCTTCCACATTTTAAATTCTTTTT
>PVIH01017234.1:0-16039 GCA_004025045.1 Sigmodon hispidus
AAAGCCCCTTGGCTTGTCAGCAGCATCTCTCTTCTTCTTTGATTTGCTATCATCAGATTCACTGTCAGATAAAGATTTCCTTTTTGTACCATCTTTTTCTTTACCAGCTTTTTGAGAATTAAGAAATGCTTCAATTAATTCTGGACAATCTAAATTTTCTTCTGGTTCCCAAGTATTATCAGCATCTGTGAACCCCTTCTACTTGAGGAAATACTCCACCTTCCCATTCACTACACGCCGGTCCAGTACTTTTTCTACCACAAATTCTTCAGGCTCTGCCTCTTCAACTTTTTTACTCTTTCCATTCTGTTTCTTTCCCATTTTTTGCAATGTAGTTTTATTGGAGGCCATTTTTATTTTTAAATCGATGACTTGAAGAGTTCACCGATCAGATGCTCCGGGGCCGCGGCCGATCCTGCAGAGTCCGTATAATATTATCTTTCTGACTCACTTTATAAATACCATTTTCTAAGATACTTTAAAGGCAATCTGGATTGCTAAAAAGATGTCTATAGAACAATATCAAATGAGTGAACAGACTGAAATAAGACACATTAAAAGAGTTTTATTTTTTCATAGGCTGCTCTAAATTTATTGCTTTCTTTTTTTATACATGATCCTTTTTTTGCATGTGAATAAGGAATTATAAAGCCTTACCAAGCTGAAAGATCAAAATCACAAACACATCTTCCTCAAATCTCACAGATAATGTAACTTTGAAAATGTATACTTACATATGTGTACTATAACAAAATAACTAAAAGCCCTACTGAAAGTTGGAAAAGAATGATAGATCATATAACATTAATGTACAATGACTTTTATTATTAACTATCATTTATTTTCCTAATGATGGAAATTTGTAGATACTCACTTTTGTATCAACTTTATGAGAAATGAGGTGAATTTAAAATCCATTTATACATTAAAAGGATGCAAAGATAGCATCAGTTGGCTAGGGCTGGAGGTATGGGCATTGTAGTTTAAGTTCTCAGATCTCAGTTTATTTCAAAACATTCTAGAAAGTAGGGGTGTTGGACATATGTGCAAATTTTTGCAAGGATAATGAGTAGATTTCATTGAGATGAATTAAAACTAACTTAAGTCAAAATATATTTGAATCAGAATTCACAGACCTGTGAATGAAACAAAATGATCTTCCAGGAGCCCTGAATATCCTTGTGCAGACTTGTAGGGTGTCACAATGATGTGAAACCTGACTGTGTAGAACCCACACCATTTCTCCATATTGTTATTGTCACTCAGGATTCCTAAGTACTTCCTAAAAATTGGAGACTCCCCAAGATCAGTGTCTTCCAGCTGTCATGCAAAATTAGTATCTGCCCGACCTCATTTGGCCATCTGTTTGGCCTGATAGACTGGGTGGATAGGAGCAATTTGCAAGATGATGATTTTCATGCTGCCTACAAGGTTCCTTGCTTATGCAGGAGTCTGTGTCTCCTGACAGTATCCTTGAAACACGTATAGGCTTGCCATGTAGCACAGCAACTCATAGGGGCAAATCACAGATCACAACCTTATCTGAACTCAAAGTGGAAACTCTCCATACTAAGGAGGGCAAGACAGATGTGTAAAAGCTAATTTCTGATTAGAGTTAACTTTTGACAATTTAACATGCAACCGAATACAAATGACAGCTCTTCCAGTTCACTCTTTTTCTTGGATTGCAAACCTTCAGTGGAACCAAAATTAGGTATAAACCAAATGATCATAATCAAATGAAACAGAAAAAAAGTCATTTTATCTGAAGAAATTTGTTATGTACTAGTCCCAGTTCAGGGAAAATATTTTCGGAATTACTTAAATATAATGAAGATAAAATATACTTGGCAAGTCTTTGAAATGTATTGAATGATAGAATAATTTGAGCTGCTTAGCAGAAAAATGATGAAGATCCTTTGTTATGATTCAGATGTCCCCAGCAGTATTGATTTGAGATTTGAGCTGCCTCCTTCATTGAATATGGTTTGGAATAATGAAAGAGCTGTGGTCTTCCATTTTTTATTTTATGAACAATTTAGGAGGCAGATAGCTCAGGTTGAAAGCATTAGGTTGCAGCAGGCAGGATGGAGCCTGAAGTATCTAAAAAAGAAACTGTGCTTTAAGAGATATTTACATTTAGAGACTGGAAATTCTACTTTTTATTATGCTTTCTAAATCTGGTACAAAGCAAAATGCCATGTTTGGATGGGAAGAAAAAACTGACAGATCTTCTTAACATCATTTTTTTCTAAACCACAGGCTTTTTGTTTAGAACATATCAGTGGACATATAGTCCTAAAGATTATGCCCCTACAAATACATACATATACTGTTTCATGAATAAGAAAAGAAAAGTTCTAAGAAACAAGAATCAAGTGTGCCCATGACTGCAGTGACTACTAACCTTTTTTAAATAATTCTGTTAATGCTGTTTTTCTTGATAAAAAAACAAACAAACAAAGACAAATAAAACATCAATAAAAGCAAAAAAAAAAAAGACAGTTTCTTGGTAGAGGTCTTTTACTTCTTTGGTTAAGTTTGTTTCAGAAATTTTATTTATTTTTCTTGTAGAGGTGGTTGTAAGTGGGATTATTTCCCCATTTTTTGCAGTATGTTTGTTATTACTGGTACATATGATAACTGATTCTTGTATTACTTTGTATCCTGCTACATTGTGGAAAGTATTTATTAACTTTAGGAGTTTTCTGGCGAAGTCTCTAGGGTCTCCTTTAAATTGAGCCATATTATCTATAAATATAGATACCCTTTAAAAAAATAAATAATTCATAAACTATCACAATTTCTAAAATAATTTAAAATATTATATTAGACTGCATTCATTGCTGCCCTATAGCACATGTGGCCCACTGGCTGTGAGTTGTACATGCTGAGAGTCTCTATATGCAAATAAAAAGCTAGAGTAATAATTTTATTCTTAAGGTTTTTATTTTACTTCATTTATTAGTTTACATGTTTCTGATACATAGTGAGGTCTTCTGTACAGTGATGATTAATAATGATAAACTAGAGGCTTCTTGTCCTTATTAATATTCACTTTGTTCCTCTTTATCAAGTAGTGTTTTGTAAATCAACAGTATGTGTTGCCCTTTGTCATGTTCACATATTTCCTATTATCAGTGTTTGGTATCTGCTTTCACTTTATGCTTTTTGTGTGAGTTCAAGGTTTGATTTTTGTTTCTGTTTGAGATGGATACAGAAGTGAGAACAGTGCTTCTTTGGTAAGATATACTGATATCCAGGGTCACAGGGCTGCAGCGACTAGCCTGCTTCTAAGGAAAGAATTTTAGACTGTGTGCAATTACTTTTCTAATTTGCAATCTTACAAAAGCAACTTACAGAAGGAAAGGTTTGCTTTCACTTACAGTTTGATTCAGTCCATCATTGTAGCAAAATCATGGTATCTGCATCTGTCCACATCATGTGTGCAGTCAGGAGAAAAAAAAGAGTGACAAATACTGGTACTCAGGCCATTTTCCATTTTATTCAGTCTGGGATACAGACCAATGAGATAGAATTGCTTATGCCCAGGGCACATCTCACCTTTTTAGTTAAACCTTTCAGGAAACTTATAAGTACACAGAGAGATGAATTGCCATGGTGATTGTCAATTGGAGCAAGTCAACAATGAAGATCACCCACCACAGACTGTAGTTATTTTTTTGGGTCCATCTTATCAACAACACTGTGCTGAGGTATATTCGTTCTTAGTGGTAATGAATCCTTGTCTAGTGTTTGTAGCTTTAGTCAGCTCAGCAAGTTAGAATTATTTTCACATTTTAATTTTTTTAAGATTTATTTATTACGTATACAGTATACAGAAGAGGGTACCAGATGTCATTATAGATGGTTGTGAGCCACTATGTGGTTGCTGGGAATTGAACTCAGGACCTCTGGAAGAACAGTCAGTACTCTTAACCTCTGAGCCATCTCTCCAGCCCCTATTTTCACATTTTTAATGTCTATAGAACTTGTCCTTTTCATTTAAAAAAAAGTCACTGTGGGCTGGTATAGCAATTAGTGGGAGGATTCTTGCTTAGCATGTTGTAGGCTCTTGGTTAATTCTCAGCCCTGCAGAATAACAAAACCACACAACAGTGTGCAAAGCAAATTATCCCAAACATTGGGATATCAGAGCTCTGCTGACCCCTTTTCTCCTAAGAGAACTGTCTGAGACTTGACAGAGGGGAGCAATATTGTCCCCTCTACTCCACTTTTCTAAGAGGAAGGGATGTTTAAATCCCAGACCATCTCCTACCAGAGCAGTGTTGGCCACATCAGCATCTAAAGAATAACACTAGTTCCTTTCTATTTTTCAAATAAATATCCAGAGGTTTCAACAGGGCAACAGGAGCCCAAGTGCTTCCATCTTCTCCTTTGCTATGATATCTCAGTGAGTCAGATGGACATGTCAAGCTGATTGTCTGGGAGAACCTTGGGACAGGGTACTCTCCTATGGACATGTATTAGTTCTGCTCTCCATGCATGTACTGCCTTCTTAAAAGGTGCAACCCATTGTTTCCAGATATCTGCCACATATCTCCAGTGATGCAAACAAGTGGTTACTCTCTGCAGTGACTCTGCCTTAATCTGTATAATTCTTCAAGTGTATGTGGTTACAGAGGTGATTTTTACAGCTCTTTAGGGAAAAAACATTCAGATTTTGTGGTCAACAATAGAAGTCTTTCTTCTCTTCTAATGTGTGAAGGTTCAAGGGCATGGTCCTGATCCTTATTTTCTTCCTTTTTTCCCTTAACCTCAGGGAAACCTGGCTGCCTTTTGAAGGATTATGTAGTTAAGGCTATTATTGAGCAGCTGGGGTGGCTGCCAGATGACAGTGCACTATGAAGGAAAGGGTCATTCAGGCACTGCCTGTGATGTCATTGCTGCTGACCAAGCTGAGATTTGCAAAAGGTCCCCTCCATAGCATCAATCATCATCATGTTGGGACAGTTGATGCCACTGCCATGACATCAGCTGAAAAGGATGGTTCTTTAAACAAGATGAGGTTAATTTATTTTAAAAAGTAGCATAATTAGTGTCTACCCCTTTTCAATTAAATGTTATATAAAATAAGCACATATTTCATCTGTTCTTTGATTTCTATAAATAACACCATGCAAAAACTTCAAGAATTAGAATGCAAACTACAATGCTTTATTGCTAAGTTCAAGAGATATATTAAAAGATAGTGAACTATAGGGCTGGAGAGATGGCTCAGAGGTTAAGGACACTGACTGTTCTTCCATAGGTCCTGAGTTCAATTCCCAGCAACCACATGATGGCTCATAACCATCTATAATGACATCTGGTACTCTCTTCTGTATACTGTATACATAACAAACAAACAAATAAATAAATCTTTAAAAAAAAAGATAGTGAACTAATTAGGCAACATATACCATAAAGCAATGCAAAGATTTAGAATTCAAATGAAGACTACTCCTCTCCCAGGTCCTATTCAGCCCCATCTTCGACAAGAACCACATCTCCATCCATTCTAAAGACATGTCATAGTTTTCAGTCAAAGATACTGCACAAAAGCTTGTGTTTTCAGTGTTATGTCCCAGCCAATGGGGCTGTTTAAGAAGTTCTGAAAACTGTATAAGATCATACCTAACTGGATGAAGCAAGTCACTTGAAATGGAATTTTCAATAGGATCTTGTCTTCCGTGCTCTCTTGTCTCTTGTCCCCAAGAAGTGAAGAACATTCTCTATGGCACACTTCCATTGGCATGATGCTCTGCCCAAGGACCTGGAGCCAAACAACTTCACAATGAATCTCTAAAATCTTCAACTAAAATGAATTCTTCCTTCGTGATGTTACTGTGCCTGGAATTTCAGATATAGCAGCAAATCTCTAGAGAATAGCTGAGGGTGCTGATGTAGCTCTTCTCTAAGGTATGTGAAAACTTTTTAAATTATTTCTTTAAATTATGTATAGCAGATATAACATCTGCTGAAGTTCATTACTCTTGAATCTGTAAGAGTCAGAGCCATGATTAAGAACAATAGAACTAAATTATCTTTTGTTAAACTTGCCATAATGTGTGCAAAAACATTAAGATGAAATAATACAATTAAATGAACTTGTGAAAAATTTTGAGAATAATATGCATTTTAAAAGATCATTTTTTTTACTTAATTCCTATTAATATTAGACGTATCCAGCTATAGTAGCTCCTGACTTTGGTTTCAGTACTCAGAAGGTAAGAGGCAGGTGGATCTCTTTGAGTTCAAAGCTATATAGTGAATACCTACATAGGGAACACCAGACTTGTTGGGTCTGTATAGTGAAACTATGTCATAGTAATAATAAAATAAACAAATAAAGTTATCTATTTTTTTAAATGCTTCAAATTTCTTGTTCAACACTATGTTACACTGGCATGGACATGCTAATTGTGTTTGTAATTATTAAAATATAATTTACCAATAACTAAAACTAAATTACTGTTCCAAATTTGTTTCTGCCATACTGTTATACCAGCAAGAAGCTTGTTACATGTATCTACACAAGCGCTGCTGTAAACACACATGGGTTTCTGCAGTACACACAAGCATGTACTTGATCTTACATACACACCACACACATATTTCACCCACATGTGTACCACACACATGCACTCACATACTTGCACATACTCACAAACACACTATTTACTTTCTAAGAAAAACAGTGAAATTATATTATTATAAAAACAGTGTCTAATGGTAAATACCAAAAGAAAAAAGAAAAGCCACTAATTATGTTTGCCATCTTTAGCCTTCTCAAGAACTTTAGAAGAGAGTTTATTGCTTGAGGATGAGAATCTACTCAGCTCAGAATTATCATAGCTATTATTCCAATTTATTTCTGGAAACATTGTCCTATTTATCTTTACATATTTTATCTTATCCCAAGTTTGAATACACTTCAAAAATTTTCAGAATACCAAATCACTAGAAGCAAACTTGTATTGCCATCACAAATAAATAGGTACCTTTAATTTCAACAAGGAATAAGCTTGGAATTTTGAGGAAGAAATAGTGGAGAGGAACCTGAATGCTTTCTTTATAGTAGTATGTTTTCATTAAACCTTTTTCCTTTCATGGCAAAAGTCAGACTGTCTTTTTACTTTGTAGCCTTTCATTTGAGAGTTTTAATCATTGGAGCAGCTGTTCCAATCTTTCATAGTCATATTTTCATTCAGTCTCTCTCTCTTTCTCTCTCTGGTACACACACACAATGCCACACAAATTCACCACTTATTTGAGAAATTGCACTGACATATCTTTATAATAATCTACTCAGTAGAAACCATGCATTTTTCAAGAGTTTAATGATATTTGCAATCAATAACTTCTGTTTGACACGTTATGAACACATCAGCATGTGGTTTCAGTTTTATTTCCAAATGGATTTCCTTGTAAACTCTGCAGTTTCCCATGAATCCAGGAATTCTAAGATTAGGAAGCTCAGCAGCAGCTCCTCACTCTAAGGATTAATGGGAAAATGTTTGGAGCTTTGTAGCTCTGACTGAAGGCTGGCTGAAATCAATTTTCAAGCACTATAAAGCAAGGGCTTCAGGCTCAGACAACAATTACGGAGCAGACACACTTTAACACCCAGAACAAACATCTGGATCCTGTTGACTCTTTTACCATGGTGAAGGGCTAAAGGAAATATAATCTCTGTCTGCTGATGCCATGGAGATTTCCCCAATCCACGAGCAGCTGGAGTTCCCCACACACATATACAACACACAATATACATACATATACACAACACGCACATATACACACAGACACACACATACGTACACAAACAGACACACATACATATACACAGATACACAAACACAAATAAACACAGACATACACACACACATATATAGACATACACACAGAGACATATACATGTTGACACAGACAGACACACACACATTCAAACATACACACAATACACACACATATACACACAGACTCACATATACTCAGACATACACATATGTATACAGACACACATACATACACATAAATACAAAAACACAGTGTACACATATAGACAGACAAACACACAGGCGTACACACACATATACACAGTCATACATACAGAGACACATGGATGCAGACACACACAGACAGAGAGACGAACAGACAGACAGACACACACACATTGCTCTACATATTAACAAAAAGGAATGTCTACAGCTTTTACTAAAGCAATAAGAAAAACAATAGAGTTTTTCCATTTTCCATACCATATCTGCAGTACTCATCTCTACCTGCAACACTCAATTTGTGCAAAACAATAGATGTCAAACCTTTTCAGAGGAAAACATTATGCGTCTTACTGTGCTCTAAAAGTGGATGCAATGGAAAACGTACTAAATATTTTATGTAAATTTTAGGTTCTTAGAAGAGTAGTGCCTTGCTATACCCAGCAGTTTCACTTCAACTCTAAGGTTTCCTTTGTCACTATTTGAATTAATTCAAGAGAATGGATGGCATCCTGCAAAGCCTTTCTAAGAAAAAGAAAAGTCACTGCATGTTTTTCAATGGTTCTAGAGAGAATAGGTGGTGAGTAGGAGGAATCCTGAGAGGAAGAAGGGGTTTTCCTAAACAATCATACTCAGATCTCCAGGTGGAAGATTACCCCAAGTGCATGGCTTTGAAATCTAATAATCACATAAAACTCTCCTCAAAGAAGTTGCAGCATTTGGCGCCACTTTTTTCCTGTATAGACCAACCCAAAGTAATATATCAAAATCAAGGTACATTTCAAAGAGAAATTCTTTGAAAACAAATCATGGTCACTGCTGATTAATCATTCAAAATCATAAATCTTGTGTGTGAATAACCAGACATCCTTCCTCAACTGGAGTGCTTGCACTCCCTGCTGGTGTGCACTGATCCATGTGAGGTTTTACCATCCTCCCTCCCTCCTGGTGTGCACTGATCCCTGTGAGGTTTTATCATCACTCCCATCTCAGTGGCATTTCTTCTGAGGTCCATGCTTTAGACTGGAGGACTGGGCTGCAAATGTTACTCATTTGCCCCTGAAAGAACCTCATAAAACTATGCATTGCTTCATGTACTTGACTATTTAAAAGGCTTATTATAAGTGTTAATACTGCAACCTTGAAAAAAAAAATTCCAGCATACTGTAAAGTCGTTCAGATGTCAATGTAGTTAAAACCCATAAAATGACATTTAAAATGTTTTATACAGCACTGTGGTACTGCCACCTATTTAACAATGCTTGTGTGGAAACATAATGTGGCATCACATTATACATATGATTTAGCTGTTTCATGTATTAAATAAAATACATTTAATTAAAAACATGAGATATATTTATGTTTGAGTATTGTCTACTGATCATCCTACCATGTTCCTATACAATGAGAATATACATACAAATGTGTCAGTTAAATGCAGTACTTTTAAAATTTCTCTGATTATGTACCTCTGACAAAGATTTTTCATGCTTTAAGGTAAAATTTTATATCTTAAATCAAAAGCAATCAAGTAGTACTCAAATGTTAAAATGCAATTCTAGAAATTATAAAATAAAAATTTGAGTAGTATGTCTTGGAAAGATAATTGAGAATTTAGTAAAACATAATTTTAAATATAAGTATTTCTCATCTCTAGATTTACATTGTGTTCAGATGCAATTCTAATTATATTATTTTCCTTTCTTACATGATTATGCTAATAAGCCAAGCCTTCGAAAAAAACACACAGGAGGACCAAGAGCTTCAAGCCCTCTTGTACCACATCTAGAGTTCCAGAATAAGTTGAGTTTTAAAAAATATTTTATCTCAAAAGTAATTAAAATTAGGGAAAATGCAATTGGAAAAAAAAAGAAGAATCATGTGCTTAATCCAAAACATGTCAGCAGTTTAAATTGAAGATGGGTGCACATGAGACTTTAGGAATATGAAAAACCAAAACCTGGATTACTCTTTACATAAAATAAGTGTGTTCTTACCAAATTCTAAATATACCTAATTAAGAGCATTATTAACATACTGTAAAGGACTTTCAGTTTTTAATTTAATCTTGGTAGCTAATTCTGTGGCTTTAATTGCAGTGTAGGTGCCTTACATTTCTGCTATATATTAAATATATGAATTTATATATATAATACATAGTACCACATATAATGTTTTAAATATATAAATATATATATTATATAAATAGTCTTGGAAGATAAGAGGAATGGAAATGGTATCAACTATTATATTTATTAGAGTCAAGAAAAAGGCATGTTTACTCAAATAGCCTCACATCAAATCCTTTTGATACATTACCCAGGTAACACTATTCTCCTTGTTGGGAATGAGTAGCATATGTAGTAGAGATGTGCATTTTGCTCATATGACACTTGTATTGCATGGGGGGTATGTAGGAGGGTTTGAAGAGAGAAAGCAGAAGGAAGAAATATTGCAACTAAATTACAATCTCAAAAATAAGCATAAAGGTGAAAATAACACATAGTATGAAATTAAAAATAAGTAATTGATGAAATGATTATGAGCTAACCTAAAAATGATAAGAAAAACTGTGATAAACACAAAACATTTATGAAAAATAAAGTTTTTAGGAGAGAAGGAACTTATTTTGGTTCACAGTTCCAGGTTACCATCCATCATAGCAGGGAGGTCTAGGTGGTTGGAACTCACAAAATTTGATATCACATTACAGGAGCAGAGAGAAGTGAATGCATGTATGCTTGCTTGCTTGTACTCAGATTGGCTTTAGCCACTTTTAAGACAGTTACGTATCTCCACGACACCTAGCGGGTGAAGTCTCCCAAAGTGGGCTGGATCTTTCCACATTAGTTAGTATGATTAAGACAATCCATTTCCCTAGATATGCACACATGCCAATCGAATGCAGACAATTCCTCATTGAGACTCCTCCCTTTGCAGGTGACTATAGTTAGGTTGTTTCAAGTTGATAATAGAAAGCAAGCATCACAATAGGACACAACATTTAGTCATTTTAAAGCATGCAGTTCAATGATATCAAGTTTATGTATAGTGCTATATCACCATTATCACCATCCATTTTGGGAATCTTCTCATATTCCCAAACTGAAATTTATACTTATCAAATATTAACTCACATACAGCATAGCTTCATGTCAAGTAGCACTCTACTTATGAACATGATTTTGGCTACTCTAGGTGACATATATATACATATATGTATATATATATATATGGATAGTATAGTATTTATTATTTTTGGGTTGGCTTTTTTCACTTAGCATAATGTTCTCATAGTTCATCAAATATTAGAATATGATAAAATTTTCCCCTTTTCTAAGACTGGATGATATTTCACTGTATGTATGAGTGTGTGTGTAAATATATGTGCATGTGTACTGTGTTTGTTTATCAGTGCACATATGAATTGTTTCTATAGTTTAGCCATTGTGGATATTTTTAATAAAAGTGACAAGACTGAATTTATCTTATGTTTAAAAATAATTTTACTGCTAAATAATTAATGAAGCTAAATTTTCACTTATTTCTGCTTTCAGTCTATTCAGTCTTACTATTGTAGTTGAAGATCATGAAGAACACTGTTTCATATCTCAGTTGATTTATTATTTGAAAAAATAAATAGCTTAATATCCATTGAAATTAATTAGAATATATTTTCTTTATATCATAATATGAGTGGGTTTTTCTTAAAGAATAGTTCTAATGAAATCATAATCTTCAACATTCTCTATTCTGGTCCATTACAATTCATAGGCATCTTGAACTTGCAATGGACATCTAGCACATTTCAGTTCTATGGTATCTATATATGTTGCACCAAAACATAAATGATACTTCCATAAACATAAAAAACATTAGTACAATTGCTAATCTTATAAAATATAATATTAAGATACAACAAAAGTGATGAAAGAGTCAACACTTTTAAAATTCTCCTTTTCTCCTACAAAGATTTCATCACTGCTGAAAAAACATTACTCATAGCTATTTTAATGTAATAGGTTTGTATTTCACTGTGAGAAAAATCTTGCCAAAAAATACAAGCTTAAAAATTGTATTGTATCTTTTACTTCTTTCATATAAAAATACTGTCTCATGATGAGAAATATAGGTCAACTCTAACTGAACCAAACACATGCTTGTCTCTTAGTATGCAGCATATATACTTCATATGGATGCCTAATTCTGTCCTCAGATTATTAAAAGATTTGTCCTAGAGGGCATAGGTTTGCGATAGAATATTGGTAATTTATAAATGTATTAAGACAATTCTTTTTTTTCTCTTTTGATGATGAACACTGAACTCAAGACCCTCATGGTCTAATTACACGCTCTATAGCAACATTTTGACGTACAATCTTTCTCTCTCTCTCTTGTAAATATAATAATAGTGAAGCCCATGAGATCCTAGCAAAGCAGATAATGTCTTGCTTTGGCTCAAGCTCTGGCAACTTGATTCACTACTTATTCAGGAGAATTTTCTTTCTTCTTTGAATGTTACATACTCCCTACTTTCAATTTTATATATTCACTACTTTTGCACAATTAGTGCAAATTAGAAAACATCGCTGAAAAACAGAAAAAAAATCTTAGTGTTGTTCCAAATTAGATATAAAGAGCCTTGGAGATCATATTGTAATAATTCTTTACCAATTCTTTATATTAACAGAAAGTTCAGGTTGCATTTTTCTGGTGTTGAGGGAAAATATATCTTGTTTCTGGAACTTTGCTCTGGGAGGTGAAATTGTCCTCCCTGGTCAACCTGAATTTGTAAGAAGGCAAGAATATATACTTGAATAAGCTCATAAAAATATGTGTGAACCATACAGCACTTGCTGTTGATAACTATAGTTTCTATCAGAACAAGGTTAAGAATGATTCTGACATGTGGAAAAGGGCAGTTGACTTTTTAACATGGAAAGAAGAAAGAAAATTCTCCTGAATAAGATGTTTATCATCTGGGGCTTCTATGTGCAAAGAACGTGAATTTGTACAAGTTACTCATCACCAGGGTTCAATCTCTTAGTAGTCACACAACTTGTCCCTTTAGTTTTCAAAGGACTAAGAGATGTTGCACATAAGAAGGCTAGCATGTCATAAGCTCTCATTAATACTGGCTACTGGTCTGATCTTCACCAGGATGACTTGGTTTGCTTGAAATTTTTCTTGGCCATTGGTGTGGTTTTAGCTAGAATAGTAGCCACATTAAAAAAAAAAGGCTAAAGAAGTGTTTGAAGAAACTGATATATTATTTAGTCAGGTTGAGTATGCATGCGTAAAAGAGCATTGTAGAAGACAAAGTTAAAAGTTTGTTAAAAAAGAAATTAATGGAGATGGGGAGAAGAGAGAGTGACTGGGAGGGGCAGGAAGGGAAAGGGAGTTTGAACAAGAGAATACAGGGATAAAAATGAGAATTTAAACATAATGAAAAAAACATATATAATAAAGCTTTAAAAAAGAGGACTTTAATCAACTTTGAGGGATAGCACCATTGAGATGGGTGATGAATTCATACTTTTTAAAGTCAAAGTCTAGAGAGTCAATATTGCCTTTGTTTTATTGTATTTGGGACCTATTTAAGTTCATTTTATTAGGGGAATCATGATATTTGGTTGCTAATTATTATTTATAGTTGATTATATGTAAGAGTTTGGTATAAGTTTTTTTTGTGTAATTATACCAATATTGTTCTTTTGATCATTTGGACACTGTGTTTGATTGTATAAAAGTGGAAAAGACATTTGGTCATGGTTGTAGATGATCATAATTAGAGTTCTTAGAGGGCAGAGTCAGAAAGATCATAGTTTTTAGAGTACCCTGGGCTACCTATCAAAAAAAAACCTGTGTCAGAAAACAATAGAATCATAATTTAATTTTTCTTCTATGTAATTTTAAAATTGTAGTGACAAATTGCAATTTCATTAGTATGAAGACACATTAAAACTCAGAAAAAAATGTAGCTATTTACTTACAAGTAATTATTTTTACTGGGTGCAGAAAGCAAGAGAATAGCACCCATACTCATTCAGGTGACAGTAACAATCCTGTATCCCTTCCTTCCTAAACCATGTCTCTCATTGAGGAACAAGAAAGGAACAGGAACACTTCCATTCGTTTTCTAACCATAAGACAGCTTACAACATAATTCTATCTCCTAATTTATTTTTCTCCAACAGTCATATTTGTTTATAATTTGTGGCTCGAGATGTAACTCAATATTAGAATATTTACATACAAGACCTTGAAGTCAATCTCCAGAACTTAGAAGAAAAATATAATTATGGTAGTTTTAATGAAAATGACTTCCCATAGGATTGATCCTCTGTTTCAATACTTAGTTCATAGTTAGTGATAATGTTTGGGAAGGATTAGAATGTGTTGCTTATTGGAAGTGATATGTTACCTTGACTCCTGGCCCATTCCTTGTGTTATCTTTGCCTCTTATTTGCAGCTCAAAATGAAAGTTCTCAGCTGCTGGTCAGTGCCCTGCCAACTATTGGCTCCATTACACCATCACATTCTCACCCCATGTAACTCACTAATTAAGCCCTCATTTACATAAGTTGCATCGATCATGGTATTTTATTACAGGAAGAGTAACTTAAGAAAATAAGTTTGTATTCTTGTGTTTGGCAGCAAACACAGTTCTTTTTCTGTCAAAATAATTTCCTTTGATTTCATGATCAAGTTTTCTTTACTAATACCCAACAAAATGCTTCCCAGGGGACTCTGGGTGTGTTAGATCCAAGCTGGGTAAAGAATGTGTTTGATGAAAGCAAAAATTGAGGAATAACAGGAAGACAGGAGGTTTGTCAATAACGAAGGTTTGATACCTGCAGATTGCTCTGTGTATCCAGAATCAGATTGGTTCATTCCTGTAGAAACCTCATGGTATGCAAAGTCCACTAAACCCACATGCTTACTTGTAATGTTCAAGAGTTTGAACTTAAAAAACAGAAGGGAATCCAAAACTTAAGAAAGGACTAAACTACCTTCAAATATATGTGTTTACAGTTATCCCCATAATGTGCATATGAATATTTGCTTTAAAATACTATTAAATTTAAGAATACAGTTTATTGAATAAATAATAATAATAATAACACCAAAGTTGTCACATATGTTTATAAAATGTATTGCCTTTAATGTCTTCTTTTACCAAACAATAGGATATGCTCATAAATAATTTTCTTAGCTACAACCCACTGTGGTATATTTTTTCTAAAAGTATACAAAAATATAACAAAATGAAAGAGCCTGAATGCTTAATGGACAACTGTTTCCACAGCTCACAAGGATGGCATGGTGAGATATGCTTCTCTGGTTGTAGCTATGCTGGTTAATTGTAGGGCAAGCTCTTCTGCAATGCAGTCCTTCATATCATGTGGTGAGAAATTCTTCCACCTAGCATCCAATTAACAATTTCTTTTTTTTTCTTTATTTGTTTTGTACTTATAAAAAAACAGTAAAATTAATTTAAAATGCTGATAAGTTAACAATAACTATAAAGAAAATAAAAATCATAAGCATGACTTATCAAGGGTGAAAATGCAAATAAGTTTGCTACACATAAAATTACTTTGTGTTCAGCTTTCCCTCTGAATTTTTTTTTCTAACCCTGTATATACTTATTCAAGGTCCATTCCACCTCCCACAACATCAGGTCATTTTTTCTTCTCCACAACTCCTCATCTCCTCCCTGGCAGGCGGCAGACAGCCCCATGGTCCCACTGACCCAATAATGCTTAGTTCAGTCTCCACTCCTGGCAAATCCAGTTTTGTACCCCCTCGCTCAAGAGTGAGTCAGGTGTTCCTCTAAATGGAGTGGGATCTGAAGGGTCAGTCCAGGGTGTTTTGATCCCAAGCTGTTTAGTGGTTGTGGTTTGCAGCTTGGGCATGCTTTACTTTTTTCTTGTTTGTTTGTCTAGAGACCACTAATGAGTGAGTACATCACCTGCTTATCTTTCTGAGTTTGTGATACCTCGCTCAAGAGGATATTCTCCAAATCCATCCAC